>SNQJ01S0015754.1:89206-121973 GCA_010110895.2 Picea sitchensis
CAATACTTAATTGTACCACAACCTTACTTTCAAGTGTTTCGAGTTTTAGAGGATTTCAAATTTTCCCACTAAGATGATATGACACTTGGCTACTTCTTAATTTGGACCAAAACCTTATCTTAAAGCATCTCAAGCATTTAGAGAAAATTTCAAAATTTTCCAGACATTATTTTGGTACAATTTAGACTCCATTAGAATTTACCTGGCAAAATTATACTTGGTGGGCTCGAAGGTTAGATTCTTTTAAAATTAAGGATAACATCATGTGTATGGGTCAAGGTCTCTTGTCAAGAGATTTATGGGTGTAAGTCTAACTCTATTCCCGTGCAAGTGAAATGTTAAGAGGCACACATCATCTTTGAACATAAAAACATGTTCATGTCCCCATCATCTTTGAGATTTACTTGCTGAGGAGGGCTCCTCGTTAGCTTCCCAAGTTCATGTCCCCATGGTCAAGGATGATAGGCCTGCTTAGTCCAGTTCTTAGGTTCCCCCGGCATGAAGCCTCTACTCGATTTTCCTCTCCATTTTAGCAATTCTCTATTGGGTCATCATAGTTTTATAGTTATGTCTGCATGTAGTCCAATAGATGTCAGTCCTCAGCTTTGTTGGACATTTTTTGTTTGCTATGATTTCAACCTGACTTGGTTTCCCCTTGGGCAGGCTGGCAGTATCTCTATCTTATTATATTTTGACTCATGCATGCATGGATAAACTTTTGCATCTATGATATTTCATGTACATTCTGTTTATAATGCAATAGAATAGATCGGCTTACTTATCAAAAAAAAATAGTAAATAAAAAAAATGGATTTTAGAAATTATTTAATTAATATTTGTTAGTATTATTGAATATTTGGTTAATTATGTGTTAATACATGTTTAGTTAGAATTCCATAAATAAGATAAATTAATTTATGATATAAATTTATTAAATATATCATTTACAAATGTGAAAAAAATATTTTTTATTTTTTCCATTATATTTTAAAATAAAAATAAAAAATATTATTTTTAATGTTTTAAAAAAAAAATTATAAATTATATATATATATATAATACAAATTTAAAAATATGTGATTGTAACATAATAGTTAGTAACATCACATAAGCAAGTATTCATAAATACTTACAAGACATTGCATCTACTTACAAATGAATGAAAATTTCCACTTTTTATATTAAAACACACACACGCGCGCACACACACACACACACACATATATATATATATGTGTGTGTGTGTGTGCGCGCTAAAATGTTCACCCCTTATAATTTAGAAAACCATATTGAAAATGATTTAGTGACTTATGATGAGGTTTGTTGTGACACAAAGAAACATGTTGGCATGGTGGTCTTACATTCTTTACTAAGGCCATGAGAAAAAAAATAATAATACTATTTTGTAGTTCGAAACAAAATAAATATTTTCAATATTTYTTATTTTTTTTTGTAAGCTTCATATTTTGTAGTTGGAAACAAATTACATGTTTTTCAATATCCCCTTTCTTGGTAAACCTCCCATTAGGGGTTTTGATTACAAATAAATTTTCCATAACTTATTTTGAATCCAATGTTTGGAATAAGTCTTTCATTGAACAATATTTAGTCTTTGATATAATGTAGTTTGGATTGTAATTAGTCTTACTTGGTGCTCTCATTTGCATCAACTTTTAACGTTGTTGGATATAAATGTTGAAGTTTAACAATGCTAGTAAAGTCAAAACCATATTGAGATAGCCAATCATTAAAGGAAAGATCAATACGATAGGATCACGGACATGGTAGGTTAATAGTGTTAGTGCCCGAGGCCCTTGATGTTTCTTGGAATGGTCCACTTCGTGATAGCTAGTATTTGAGGGTTACCTTAAATCCTTCCCTTAATATGGCACAGGGAATGTATTGTACCTCCTCTTTGATGAAGGTACAATGGACTTATTTGTAAACAACTAATTGATTTCTAAGGTCCATGATACTTTCTTGACATATCCAACTTCTTGTTGTAGATAAGGATGCAATCAAAGAATATGAGAAACCTCTCAAGGAATTGTTTGAAAATATTGTACATGGTGCTATGGAATGTCGAGGGGGCATTGGTTAACCTAAGGGGCATGCCCATTGTAACATTCTCGACCCCATAAATACTATTAGAGTTGGTGGGGTATACAGAGTTTTCACATTTTCCCACTAAATCACTTTTCTTAAACACAAATTTGACACCAATTATGAGCTCATATGTCAATTCTACTCCTTGAGATCTTTCCAACAACTATATTCTTACTCGATTTTGAGCTCTAAGCAAGAAGTTATGACCTTTTAAAGTTCTTAAGCATTTCCTCTTTCATGTGTTAGCATGCCTACATGGCACTCCTAGCTGTTGTAGCATGGCATGTGCCAACTGATGTGGCATGGTCACATGTCGCAAAAATTTTATTCTTAGTACGATACACATTGTATCACACTAGGTTTATCTTTAGTTGCGATACACACCATATCACACCAAAATTATATTATGTGTGGTACACACATCTCCGCTCCAATATTCCCTTCCTTTATCACATTGCCACAAAATTTTGATCCCAACAATATTGCATCCATTGAATCTTTTCAACGTTATAGTATATTGCACCGAAAATTCTTTCAGTGTGATACATTGCACTCTCCAAAATATTTCATTGATATTTTACTGTGATGTTGGAAAACTTCCCTCTTTGTGGTGTATTGCACTAAAATTATTTTGGTGCAATACATCGCATCGCACCAAACAATTAATCAATATGACACATATTTTTCTTCAATTTTTCTCAAAACTTTCTATGTATTAAAGAGTTTTTCTTGCAAGGAGGAAGCTTCCTCTCTTGCAATGCATCACACAAACATAAATTTTATTCCCTTGCGATGTATCACACCAAAATTATTTTGGTAATGTTACCCCCTCTCACCTAGGGGTAACTAGGGAAGATCATTCTTCATGATCCACATTGTAGACATTGATCCTATAGATGATGACCATCATTATCCACAGACAACAACCCCTTAGATGCCTCTTACTCATCATTGCTTAACGCATTCACTTGATCAACATACTCATTTGTGATGGTGGCATAACACACATGAGGTATATTAGCCATTGTTTCATACGAAGTGTTTACATTTTATGTATTAGTCATTTAAGTAAGGATCATGGGTTCAAGTCAGATAATGAATCATGATGCTTGGAAGCTATTCTCTTTGACTTGTTTTACCTTGGTGGCCATCATATGTATTCTAGTCAAGTGTTGTCACTCTTGGGGAAAAGGGGTACTATTGGGAGGCCTTAATGAGGGTAATGTAACCATGCCCTTCCATACTTAACACTTTCAATCTATTTTCCTTTCGTTGTTCTATATTTTGGGATTGGTTGTTACATGTATCCCAAAAAGGTATGTATTTCATTCTCCTATGAGAATAAGGGACTTGGATGCCCAAGGTTGATGCAGCTACAAAAGAATAGAAAGAACATGTTATAAATCAAAAATGTAAAAGAAAAATAAAAGGGATATGAATGATAAATCAAAATCCAATTAAGCTTGAGCTCTACCCCCTTGCTATGTGGCCATAACCCCAAGTCCTAATGCAATGAATGCATATCTAAAGAAAGGACTTAATTGAATTATCTCGGCCCCTGATGGAATTAAATGCATAAACCTAAAAAAGGTGCTTGCAAAGAAAATCAATTAATATCAAAAGGAAATATAAGAGGTAGAAAGAAATAGTGTCAAGGAAAGGGTAACTCAATGCATGAAGCGCTCCCTCTATAAAGGCTCTCATGGACATGAACATTATACAATGCATTGCATGTCAAAGACACCATGACCATGAAGTAAACCCTCGATCATACCATTCACTCAAACTTATACCTTGATGGGTTTCTTGGGAAATACGCCTCTACTTGGGTATTGACACACCTAATAGGGTTCTATGATGGCCCTCCCATACCTAAACTTGGCAAATTGCATAAATTCATAAGCTAGTGTGAATTTTGAAGAATATACCTAATGTGATCTATTTACATGGATTTTACATTAAATACGACTCACTTTTATGTTACAACGACTCTTGTATGCATGATCGTTGGTCTCACTTGATTATTTGAGCCCGTGCTTGATGATGATGCATACTTAGACATGGTCCTTTGGATTACATTGATGATGCTTCTCCCACACTTCATGGATGATGTTACACACCCTTTGGATGGAATTGGACTTGATGATGGACGTTGGAGCTTTGATGATGAGCATTGGATTATATGATGGCTTGGCACTCTTCTTGATATGCCCCATCACACATTGGAGGTTGCACCTTGGAGATATGATGTGGAACATATGAGATTGATGTGTCACTTGGAGACAACATGGATCCCCTTGATGACATCGCACCCCCTTGAGAACCTTGAGGCTTGGCTTGATGACGTAGCACTTGATGATGATAGTATACCCCTTTGCATAAGTCATGGATCCCTTTCCCTTGATTATGTCATCATTTTGGTGGAGAACGTTGCACTTATGATGGGATGTTACAATTAATGATGATGTGACACTTGTTTGCACTAACCTAGCATATTTGATGATGAGGTGGCACATTTTGATGAGGCATTGCACCTTTTGGGGAGAAACATCACCTTTGGAGCATTTACACCCCATTTTGGAGATGACGTCACATTTATTAGTTCTCTACACGCACACAAGTGGCATTTATGGAGGATGATTTCATATGTAATCATTGTATCTTCATTTTAGAGGCATTTTTGGGGGTCGACATTAGACCTATCCACCTTGTATCATGGATTCTTTATGTTTTAGGGGCTTTTAGGTGGATATTATCTCATTGAAGGGTAAAGTTCTTGATTTCCTCATATAAATAGAGGAAGCGCTCTCTCATTTGTATCATTGCTACTCATGGAGGATTACTACAACTTGTCTACTTCTATATTTCTCTTTTAGTTATGGAAGAATGACTTATGCAGCCTCTTGGAGGGATGATTTATGGATGCTTTCTCAATTTTGACGGATGATTCATGGTTAGGGTTTCATGGATGAGCATTGATTTACCTGTTGGAGTTACTTCACACACACCTAGGATTTATTTTTCCTAAGGTTATTCCTTGTTTATTAATCATAATTAGTCATTATCTGGTCTCCTATATTTTAGGGGAGAATATTATCTTTCAGTTGACACTTCAGTTTGACTAGTTGAGTTGAGTTTAGATGTTGCATTGGTTTTGTCGCCATGCAACATTGGGATCATCACCAACTCACTACTCTTTGTTCAGTCAATTAACTAAAGACTAGATGACTAGTTAACTCGGTTAGGTGGCAGTTCACTCCCGTAACTGCCTGAGAGACTAGACTAGGTGGCAGTTTACTCTTGTAACTGTTGGTGTGTGTCTAGATCAATCTAGACCACCACTATGGCTCATTATTTACTCATGTATCCTATATATATTATAAATTATTCACTCTTTGAGTGTGGAAATGGTTAATGAGAATTCTTCCATTCTTTCTCTTCTTCTTCTTCTTTCTCCAATTCTCTCTGCAAATGTGTGTATTATTGTTTATCTAGATCTATTATGTGCGGGTTCAACACATTTACATGGTATCAGAGCCGATGGACCACTAAGCAAAATCTACACCAAATTATTTTTGCAGGTACTGAAGATTGAAGAACACAGAAAATGTGGAATTTATGTTTTACTCACCGATAATACTTCTCACGCCTCATAAATATTTGGAGTGGAAGCCAAATATTCTACTTTTTCTTAGAAGTAGAGGCTTAAACCAAATAACCATGGCAACGAAAGTAGAAGGCTTAAACCAAATAACCATGGCAACGAAAGTAGATCCTGATTCCACCGATGAGAAAATGACTTTCACAATAGACAAGATATCGCCATAAGATTTATCTGCATGTCTATTTCACCATAAACTCTCCACCAAGTATGTGATGTCACACAAGACTTCACTCCAAAATGAATTATGGACCAGATTGAGGTTCTATTTGGGAATAAATAAGATTGTGAAGATTGCATGCAGAGGATTGGAAAGATAGATTCAAAGAGAAGCCATCACAAGATCAAGTCTCTTATTATGAAGAATCTTCTACAAAATGTTTTTGCACAAATTTGTATCCCATTAATTGAAGATGATGTCTACTCCATTTCAGATTTGTTTTCTGAAATTCATGGAATATATGGCATGCATTCCTGTGTGGGTCACATGCAAACACTTTCCATGTGCAATGCATTCATCTCAGAGACAAAAGGGAGCCGCGGACATCAGACTCAATTATGATATTTCTGAATGTAATTCAGAAAAAAATTGATATTTGAATTCCTCTCGGGAAAATATCCACTTTAAAAAATTGTCTGAAATCTAAGTCCTAAAAGTGAAGTTATGATCGCTTTAAAATCAACAAAATTTCAAAGATTTTGGAAACGGGCCCATCTCCAAAAATTTCATCCAAAATTTATTTCCTTTGATATTATTCATTACAATAAGATAAAGTGGATATGTGTGGAAATATCAATGATGCATATATCATCAGATATGCATTATCTACATCTTCAACAAAATCTTCAACGAGCACAAACTTCAGTACTTTCACCCCTATGAGGTCTTCTGGAGTGAAGGACATGGTTGCTTGGCAACTGTTTTTTTGTTCCTTCACATTTTTTTTATGCATTGTAATTCTAGGTGGGGGGTTTCCCATGAGGTTTTCCCTCTTTCATCGTTTTATTTCAGTGTATATTTTGTATGGGTACCTAACATGGCCTCAGAGTCGAGACCCATTCTTTATTTACACAATAGTAGTGTTCGTGTATGTTGGAGCTACTTCAATAATAATATCTATGATTTATTTATTTTAAGGTTATTCCTTGTTTATTAAACATAATTAGTCATTATCCAAATTTTATATTTTAGGAGAATATTCCACCTAGAGAATATTCTCTTCGATTACTTAGTTTGACTAGTTGAGTTGAAGCTTAGAGCTGTACTGGTTTTGTCACCATGCAACATTGGGATCATCACCAAATCCCTACTCTTTGCTCAGTCAGTTAAATCAAGACTAGTTGACTAGTTAACTCTACCTAGGGTGGCGCTCACTCAGAATCGCTTTGAGAGACCAGGACTAGGTGTCGGGCCATTCTTGTAATCAAGCAGGTTTTGAAATCTTGAGAGACTAGACTAGGTGTCAGTTTACTCTTGTAACTGTTGGTGTGTGTTCGGAACAATCTAGACCACCACTATGGCTCATTAGTTACTCATGTATCCTATATCTATTGTAAATTATTCACTCTTTGAGTGTGGAAATGGTTAATGGGAATTCTTCCATTCTTTCTCTCCTTCTTCTTCTTTCTCCAATTCTCTCTGCAAATGAGTGTATTATTGTTTAGGTAGATCTATTATGTGCAAGTTCAACACATTTAAATTACCTAGTAAGTGTTCTTTCTAAATTTTTGTGGATTTGTTTATTGAATGCATGAAGTGTAAATGTACTTATCAAGTGGTGAAAGTGCATTTTTCTCTTGTATTTTCCTAAATAGATCCTATCTTGCAAACTCTAGGAAGGTTTCTAGTGGGTAACCTTCCCTTGATATTTTATTTAAAGTGTGTTAAGGGACATAAGAGGATTTTATAGGATTAATAGTGGACAACCCTAGTTATCATCTTATAGGATAGTCTCCTAAGGTTAGTAGTGGAAAAATTTAGGTTTTATCCAAGATCCATGCTTCACCTTTTTCAAGAGAATCCATGGTTTGACTCCATAAGCCCCAAAAAAATAGTAGGCACTAGTCTTAACTCCCACCATTCAATCCTTAAAATAAAAAATTACCTTTTATTTTATTGTTTTAGGGTTATATTATGGTTTGTAGCAACTATTCTTCATTTTTCAGCCATAATTAGGCTAGATGTCTAGGGTTTAGTTGCCATTTTATACTCAAAAATATATCTTGTTGGCATTTTATACTCAAAAAGTTATCTTGTTGGCATTTTATACTCAAAAATATAACTTCTTGTCATTTATTGCATTGTTAATTCCGTTTTCATCCCTCTAGGGCTTGATCTATTGCATTGTTAGGGCTATTATGTGCCCTTTTATATTTTAGAAAATAATTGTTCATAAAACCCTAGTTTAACTTGCATTTTCAGCCCTAGTTTTATTGAATGTTTACTTGTTTAAAGGGATGATTTCTCGTTGTTGTTTTAACTTGATATATTATTGAATATCGCCATCTTTCACACAAGTTTTGCATAGCCATAATTGTTTTTTCTTATTTGTAGTGTTTGGGGTACTCTCTTGGCCTATTGTAATTTTCTAAATATCACAAATTGTCTTGGATACTTCTCACACATAAATTTGGAAATTGTTTGATTGAACCACCTTATACTCACCTTGAAAACTTTGATTTAGTGGTGGTGTATTTCAGTAACTAATATAGGATGTTGTAGACTTGATCCCATCTTGCTTTAGGATTCCTTGGGGTTATTGGGGAAGCCTCCCTTGTGTTGGATTTCACCCTTCACTAAAATAAGGTACGTGATTCTTAAGGTGACAATTGTAACACTTCCACATTACATTTGTCTTATCCCTTATGAAAGTCTTTGCACAAAGGTGCTATATTTTTTTTATTAAAAAAATGTTGCGTCGTTGCCAGGGAAAATTAAATTATTCTCCTTGGAAATATGAAGTCTATGCTTTAACCAAAATTTTGATGATCTTACATCAAATCCTTATTTAGTGTGCTCATATGGTGACTCCAAACTAAGATAACCCAAGTGTTGAAAACACTAATCCTAGACCTAAAAAAATATTTTATAACCCTACCTAGGTTTATAAAAGGAAACCTCCTCATAACTCTCTGGTAGTAAATTCCTTGTTTGGCCAAAGAATTCATTTATCTCCAATGGATTTGCGACCATGGGTTTCCAATGCCTTCAAGCCTTTAGACATGTCCAGAATCTAGGGATACCCTCATGATATTCCTAAGAAGTTTCATAAACGGTTGCCTAGATTTCCTAGTAACAATGTCATCATCGTTGAAGAGTATTTGGATTCTTTCTATTCAACTTTTGAAAATCATCCACCTAATAATGATGATGAGGATGTAGCCACAAATATTTTTGCTACCTCTCTACTGGAAAGTGAAAGAAAATGGTACAATAACCTTCTTGATAAGAGTATTAAGACTTGGAAATATTTTCACGATACCTTTATGAATAGGCAGGGAACCAAAAAATATGGTAGGTCGTTGTTGGCATAATTTAATGAGATGAAAAAGAAGGAAAATGAGTTAGTAAATGAATTTGATACAAGATTTGACAACTTACTAAAACAAATTCTTGATGACATTAGTCCAAAAGATGGTGCTATCCTTCTCCAATATGTGAATTCCTTTGAAGGACAATTTGGATTTATGATTAGTGACAAGTTCCTAAAGACTCTTGTAGAAGCACAAGAATGGGCTACTAAGATTGAAGAAAACATTTTGTCTTCTAAGGTAGAACCTTTTCATGCTCCTTGTGCAAAATATGAGACCAAGCCTAGAACTATGAACAATGTTGAGCCTATCCAAGACCATATGATGCTCTTAGCCAAAAATTTTGACCAAGTGATAGTTGAGATTTTGCAAACTCAAACTCTCCTTATGAATAAAGTGACTAACCTAGAAAGGGAGAGGGATCAACAACAAATTTTCCCTCCTATATCTCAATACAACAATAATCGACAACAAACACGAAAATAGGGATGGAAACCTAGGATCCATGTTGAGAAAAAGGTTCTTAATACCCTTTCACCTACATATATGATTAATTAAGAAGTTATCCCTTGGTAATTACCATGTAGTGATTCACATTGGGAATATGAATGTCATAGATTTGATGATAATGATAACAATGACCCTAATAATTGTGAACGTGTGAACTTTATTGAAGAGTTGGATCCCATTTATGCCATCTCATCCCAAGAATTATATATTGTTACCGTAGAACAACTTAAACAAAGCAAAGAAGAGTCTTCTAGGATGGATAGATTAGAAATTTTGAATGAAATGGATGAGGAATCTAGGGAAAATCTTAGAGAGAAAGAGTACTTACAATATTCTAGAAAAAATAGGGCACCTGAGACTTCTTGACCTAGTCATCCCAAACCTCCTCAGAAATGGACAAGATACCCTTTACAATTGGATACCAATATTTCTCCTCCACCAACTTTGCACAAGAATGAATATATAGATTTGAATATTTATATGACAAGTGTCTTGGCAAAGATTAACATACATGTCCCTCTTACTGAAATAATAAAGATTCCTTCTCTTAGGAACAAAGTGAAAATATTCCTAAGTATCCAAGATGAGTGATTCTGAGGATCCTCATGTAGTATTACAAGATATGCATTATGATCATAGAAATTGAGTACATGCACCTTTTTTCATCTCTTTGGAAATAAATAACCTCTTTCTTCATAATTGTATGCTTGATTCTGGGGATTCTACTAATGCGATGTCTTTAAAGGTCATGGATAAAATGGGTTTGAAAATCACAAGACCTTATAGAAATGTGTGTGGAATTGATTCAAAAGCCATCAAATTTTGTGAACTTATTAAGGATTTGAAGGTTAGATGTGTTGTTTGTCTAGACATATATCTCTTGATGGATGGTATAGTTATATATGTACCTGATGCTTAGGGACTGTTATTATCCAGAAAGTGGGCTACAACTTTAGGGGGAATATTTCAGATGGATTTATCCTATGCTACTATTCCAACTCTTGATGGAACCTTATTTACCCTTTATAGGGATCATATTGTGAAATATCAAGTTGAATATCCCCAATATCCCATGAATGAATTAGTGAATATTGGTGAGGAAGCTGGTAAATTTTGTGTTTCTACAAACATGAGAGTATCAATTGAAGAAAACATTGAAGAATTTATTGGTACCTCATCAACCTTAGTAAGCCATGACTATTTACAAGACCTTCCCATTTTTCCTTTTGCATTTGATGATATTGATCATACAATTTTTTCAAAAGGGGGGAATTACGAAAAACAACTTATGTGAAGTAAGCATAAAGATCCAAGGTCTGTTATGGTTTTGAATCAAGGTAATGAAGAAACCTTACATTTGTGTAAATATGATCAAAAGAGTGTTTCCTTGATCAAGTCTACTTTCCCTACTTTAGATCAAGGAAATAAAACTCAAGGCGGTAAAGGAATGGTTGACCTTAAAGCAAGGAAAAGATACTTTGAAGAGGGAATTTTAGTATCTTTTGGGGTAGAAATGGAGAAGAACCTTCAATACGAAATGTGTTTGATGGTGGAAAGGCCCTTATAGGATCCTTGAAAAAACCAAAAATGATTCCTTCTATGTAGTTAGCCTTAATAGGGAAAGGTTGCCTTCACCTGCTAGTAGGATACTTCTCAAGCCTTATTCTTTAGAGGGAACTTGACTTCTTTGTTAGTTTAGAATAGCATAGTGTTAGGTCATGTTGTTTCTTGCATCTTGATTGTACTTTCTTTTCATTGATGTTATTTATTGATTGCTACTATTCATTCATGATAGCTTAGATTTATACATGTGATATAAAAATCATATATGATGAAAATGAAAATATTTCTCTTGAATTTATTGTATACCTTTCATATACCAAGGTGGATCATATCCCCCTACTCTTTTTTACTGATAGTTTTATGTTATAATGTAGCATGAAATTTTTAGAGTGATGCAGGAGTGAAAGTCTTGGAGTACCAGAGATGTTGAGGTTCTCATGTTCTCTACAGTGACCACATGTCCCCATGTTGGAGCCATATGTTACCCCCTCTCACCTAGGGGTAACTAGAGAATATCATTCTTCATGATCCACCTTGTAGAAAATGGTCCCAAAGATGATGACCAACATTCTCCACAGAAAACATCCCCTCATATACCTCTTACTCATCATTGCTCATCTCATTTTCTTGGTCAACATACTCATCCAATGATGGTGGTCTAACACACATGAGGTATATTAGCCATTGTTTCATACGAAGTGTTTACATTTAATTTATTAGGCATTTAAGTAAGGATCATGGATTGAAGTCAGATAATGAATCATGATGCTTGGAAGTTATGCCATTTTCCTTGTACCACCTTGGTGGCCATCATATGTATTCTAGTCAATTGTTGTCACTCTTGGGGAAAAGGTGTACTACTGGGATGCCTTGTCGAGGGTAGCGTATCCATGCCCTTCCATACTTAACAATTTTCATTTGTTTTCCTTTTGTTATCCTATCTTTTGGGATTGGTTGTTACATGTATCCTAAAAAGGTCCATACTTCATTCTCTTATGAGAATAAGGGGCTTGGATTCCTAAGGTTGATGCAACAATAAAACAATAGAAAGAGCATGTTATAAATTCAAAATGAAAAATAAAAATAAAAGGGATATGAATGATAAATCAAAATCCAACTAAGCTTGATCTCTACCCCTTCTATGTGAGGCCATCACCCCAAGTTATAATGCAATGAATACATATCTAAATAAAGGACTTAATTGAATTATCCCGACCCTTGATGCAATGAAATGCATAAACCTAAAAAAGGGGCTTGCAAATCCAATAAATGAATATCAAAAGGAAATATAAGGCATGGAAAGAAACAATGTTGAGGAAAGGGTAACTCAATGCATGAATCACTCCCTCTACAAAGGTGCTCATGGATATGAACATCATATGAGGCTCACTTGATTATTTGAGCCCTTTCTTGATGATGATGCATACTTAGACATGGTCCTTTGGAGGACATTGATGATGTTTCTCCCACACTTCATGGATGATGTTACACACCCTTTGGATGGAATTGGACTCGATGTTGGATGTTGTATGTTGGATATTTGATTATGAGCGTTGGACCATATGATGGGTTGGCACACTTCTTGATACGCCCCATCACACATTGGACCATGTAGGTTGCACCTTGGAGCTAGGACATTGCACCCCCTTGAGGACATTGAGGCTTGGCTTGATGATGACAATACACCCCTTTGGAGAGGTCATGGATCCCTTTCCCCTGATTACTTCATGATTTTGGTGGAGGAAATTACACATATGATGGGACATTACACGATGATGATCTAACACTTGTTTGATCCGACTTAGCACATTTGATGATGAGGAGGCACCTTTTGATGAGGAGACATGACCTTTTGGGGAGAGACATGAACTTTGGGCAATTTACACCCCATTTTAGAGATGATGTCACCTTTATGAGCCCTCTATACTCACATGTGTGGCATTTATTGAGGATAATTTCATGTTTTATCATTGTATCTTCATTTTAGAGGAATTTTTTGGTGGTCAGCATTAGACCTATCCACCTTGTATCATGGATTCATTATGTTTTGGGGGCTTTATGTAGATATTATCTCATTGATGGGTAAAGCGCTATAAATAGAGGAATCACTCCCTTATTTGTATCATAGCTACTTGTGGAGAATTACTATTACTTGTCTACTTCTATATTTCTCTTTTAGCTATGGATGAATGACTTATGCAACCTCTTGGAGGGATGATTTATGGATGTTTTCTCAAGTTTGATAGATGATTAATGGTTAGGGTTTCATGGATGAGCATTGATTTACCTAATAAGTATTCTTTCTCAATATTTGTGGATTTCTTTATTGAATGCATGAAGTGTGATGTGCTTATCAAGTGGTGAAAGTGCATTTTCACTCATATTTTTCTTAAATAGATCCTATCTTGTAAACCCTAGGAAGGTTTCTAGTGGAGAACCTTCCCTTGATATTGTATTTAAATCTTGTTAAGGAACATAGGAGGATTTTCTAGGTTTAGTAGTGTACAACCCTAGTTATCATCTTATACGATAGTCTTCTAAGGTTAGTAGTTATCATCTTATGCTTCACCTTTTTCAAGAGAATCCATGGTTTGACTCCATAATCCCCCCCAAAATAGTAGGCACTAGTCTTAACTCCCATTAGTCAATCCTTATAATCAAAATCTACCTTTTCTTTTGTTTTTTTAGGGTTAGATTAGGGTTTGTCACAATTATTCTTCAATTTTCAGCCATAGTTAGGCTAGACGTCTAGGGTTTAGTTAGCATTTTATCCTCAAAAATATATCGTGATTCCATTTATTACATTGCTAATTGATTTTTCATCCCTCTAGGGATTGATTTATTGCATTGTTAGGGTTGTTGTGTGCCCTTTTATATTTCATAAAATAATTGTTCATAAAACCCTAGTTTAACTTACATTTTCAACCCTAGTTTTATTGCATGTTTACTTGTTTATGTTGATGTTGAAGTCGAGGAAGGTTTGATGATTTGAGATCTGATGCACTAGGGTTTTTACAGAATGAAAGGTATGTTTTATATATGTCTTAAGGCTTGTATCTTGGATATTTTGGTATATGCTTGAGGTATATCTTGGAGATTTTTTGGCATATGCTTGGAGACATAGGTTGGAGTTTTGGTATATGCTTTGAGGCATATCTTGGAGGTTTTGGCATATGGTTTGAGGCATATCTTGGAGATGTTAGTTTATGCTTAAGGCATATCTTAGAGGTTTTGGCATATGCTTGAGGCATGTCTTGGAGGTTTTGGCACATGGTTTGATGCATATCTTGGTGATATTGAGTACATGATTTAGAGGATATTATTGGATATTGTGGCATAAGATTTATGTGGTTGTTGGGTTGAACCATTTTTTATGATGATGATGTATCAGTATCAGTGAAAGTAATAGTGACAGGTCAATTCTCTCGTTTATATTTTTGGGAGGAAGGAAGGGGAAAGGAAAGGGAGTTCGAGCCTCCTTCCAGTTGGTGTTGGAGAATCTAGGGAGTTGGGGCTTCCTCCGGGTTGGAGCCTCCTTCCAGTTGGTGTTGGGGAATATAGGGAGTTGGAGCTTCATTCAGGTTGGATCATGTAAACTAGGGGGTTGGAGCCTCCTTCCAGTTGGCATTGGAGAATCTAGGGAGTTTGAGCTTCCTTCAGGTTAGAGCCTATAAAGTAGGGGGTTGGAACCTCCTTCTAGTTGGAGCTAGAGAATTTAGGGAGTTTTAGCTTCCTTCAGGTTGGAGCCTGTAAATAGTGGGTTAGTGCCTCCTTCTAGTTGGTATTGGAGAATCTTGGAAGCTGGTGCTTCCTATGGATGTAATATTCAAGATATATATTAAAAAGTGTTTTGTGGTTTTCTCCCATTTTGGTTTCCATGTAAAATTCTTGTGTACTGTGTATTTGTGGTTATATGTTTATGATATCTTGAAATCAATCATACGTGATAAAAAATTTATGGCTTAATGTTTACATGTTATGGTTAAAAATGGTAAAAAGTGCTCAATATTGATTCCACCACCCCTCTTAGTATTGGTTAATATTCTAACAATTGGTATTAAAGCGAGTTCCTTCAGAAAAAGTCTAACCACTGGAAGGTAGATTATGGATTGCACTAATAATGGAACGCTAGTGTTTGATTACTATAATTATGAGATATGGAGCTCAAGAATGAAAGTATGTATAGAGGCACAGGGTTTGGTATTTGGAACTCAGTTGTTTCAAGATACATTGCTCCAAAGAAACCTCTGAAGACTGTATCCCAGAAGGAATTAAAAAGAAACAACAAAATATCAATGGATTCCATCTTGGATAGATTATATGATTTTTTGAAATTCAAAGTGGGAAAATGCTCATCATCCAAAGAGATTTGGGATAAGCTACATAATCTCTATTTTAAAGGATATCCTCTTATCACAGAGCTAGAGCATGCTAATCAAGATAAAGAAGATGTTGAGATAAAACGAGAAGAAAGAAGCTCATCATGTCAGACAGCTCCAGAAGAATAAATCGGTGATGGTATGATAGATCATAAAGAAAAATTATTGTGTGCCCTAGAAGAAATTGAAAGACAGAGAAAAGAACTTGAAAAAGTAGAAGAAGAAGTTGCTCAGTAAAAAAATCAAGGTAAAGGAAGTAGAAAAGAGAGAAGATATTTTGACAAGTCATCTTAAGGAAATATTTGAGGACTTAGACAATCTTGAATTAGAGTTTATTCAACAAGAAAGAAGGTTTGAAGAAGAAATCATCTCCTTGAAATCCCAATTTAAAGAAGCAAAGAGAATGGAAGAAGTAATGAAGATCCAGATGATGAAGAAATAAGAACATAGTAAAAATATTGAAGAAGAAGTCGTCTTCTTGAGGGTTGAATTTGACAATCTCAACAATAACTTGAAGAGCTCTCAAGTACTAGAAAACATGCTCAGGTGTCAAAGGTCACCATTCGATAAAGAAGGTTTTGGATACATTGGTGAGGCCTCATGAAAAGAAGATGCAAATGCCAATCCCAGCAAGAGCATTGAAGAGAGAGGAAGATCCACACCACCAGTAAAGAAAGTTGAAGAGAAGTGTTGCAGGTCACTAGAAAAGAAGAATGAAGAGAAGGGTAAGAATTATGCAGACATTCTCAAGGGAAGGGATCATGATCAACAAGATTCAAATAGGAATGAATGCAGAAGAGGTGTATCTCCAAGAATAATTCCTACCTCCAGGCATCAAAGAAGCTGAAATAATTATGAAGGAAACAACAGAAGAGAAGATCGTGATCAACTAAAGCATGAATTCAAGAGGATTACATCACAAACGGGATCACTTGCTTCCAGTTATCAAAGTTTATTTCCTGGTTATTGTTTTACTTGTAATAGCTTTGGACATAAAGTTGTAGATTGCAGAGTGTATGGAAGAAATTTTCAAGAAAGGGATGTTTATGTGGCCCCCTACAATATTGAATGTTACAAATGCCACAACTATGGACATGTAGATCGTGACTATAGAAGCATGATGAATCCTTCCATGAAGGAAAACATTGATATTAAGTACAAGAAGGGTTGGAGAAGAAAAATAAAGCAAGAAGAACAAGTGAATGAAGAACTCCCAGAGATCATACTCATATTATTTGCAGATGTGCGAGATCATGATGAATCTACAAGTAAAGAGGAAGATGTGAGAACTCAAAAGGATGATCTTGCAACATAGCATGTTTGTACATTGTTCTAAGCAATATGGCTTGGAGACTCCCAGTAATGTGAACATTGAAGAGGGGAAGTCTAAGCAACGGTGATTACAGATTGGAGAACTATCTTTCAAGCAAATTCTGAATGGTCTAATGGAAGAGATACATAATATCTTGTGAAAGATTGGTTGATTAAGGAGTAGTTTTTGGAACACATCCCCATGAAGGTATGAATAGGTCAGTTGGTAGTTACAAGGAATATCATTGGCACACTTTTGAGGTGCATAGATTCATGATCATATAGAGGATTTCAAGCATGTATTCAAGCATGGATATATTAATTACATATTTGAGAATCTGTACTTGTTGCAGACTTGCAGAGTTTGATTTGAAGTTAGAGAATACTAATGGACATATTTGATTCATCTTGAGAACTATAAATATGTAGTGATTAGTTGTAGTAGATTTGAAGAATCTCTTAGAACAATGAACTGACAGATAGGGTATCATTGTGTGTAATTGAGTAGCAGAGTCATGGAAATTTTTGTGACATATAGACATCTATGAATTCATGAGATATTTGGCAGGTCGAGAAGATAATAGTTAACATGAACCAAAGAAGATACATGAGAGTGGATGAAAGCATGAGCTCAAGAGGAATTGCAAAAAGACTTGTTGTCATTTTCATCAAGAGGAATGTTCACTAAAGCATATGAATTAGAAAAGAAGCATATTGACATGTGGAACTAGCTAGTCATAGGAAGGAAAGTCGTGAGAGGCATAACAAGACAAGGGGAGTGAAACCATCAGGAGAAGTTATACTATCAAGGAATATTGTTGAATGATTATTTCATTAATGTCAGTGCAGTGAATATATGACAAGCCATGAAGACTTGAATTCAAGTGATGAAAGAACTTTGACATGAACACTTTTAATATACATCAATGGATTACACCAGGAAGTACCAATGCACAAGAAGCCCTAGAATATAGGAAAGGGAGCATATATAAGAATCCCCACATTGATATACACAACATCTTCCAAAGAAGACAAAGGGAGAGAAATCGTCAGGGGGTGAAAATTTGTTAGGGAGAGTTACAATTTTCCATTGATGTCAAAGGGGGAGAGAAAGAACAAAAGCATGAAAACAGGGGGAGCGCATGAAGACAGGGGGAGAAATGGTCACAAGGGGAGTATGAGTGTTGCCATCAATTCCAAAGGGGGGTATTTTTAGAGAATTGGTTGTCATTGATGTCAACCCTAGATGAAGTATAGAATCCCTTAGAAGTGATGGGTTTATTCGAAGGATTCTCCAAAGTGGTCCCCTTATGGCATAGCTCTAATAATGGCCCTCACAAGAAGACGCTTTGAAGAATCCTACAAGAATCCTTAGTGTGTAAGCAAAGAATTTACAATGTATGGTCAAAGAAACCCTGAGAATATGGTTAGGAATCCCTATAGGTGTGGTCATGAAGCCTGAAGTTGATTGAAGAAAAAGAGTATGACGGACATCATAATTTCATGCAAACCCCTCATATATTGATATTCCTCGTCAAACCATTTCTATCAGTAGGTGGCATGCCACGTGGTTCCTCACGATTATGGAGGTATGACCTCCTAAAGATGAAGAACCAAAAGTAATTGAAGAAGCCTCGAAACTAAGAAAAATAAGTTACAAGTCGGCCCCAAAAGGAAAAAAATCATTGCAACAAAAAGTTATAGGTCGGCCCTAAAATCAAGTAAAGGAGGTACTTGAAAAAGTATAAATACCCATCAAAGAGTCTCTCATTTTCAATCAAGCAAGTGTATGATCTCTTAGTGCAAGTGAATTAGGGGAATCGTGTGAAGGATGGATTTCTCATAGTTGCAGATGTGAGAAGGGTTTTTCCTGAAACCCTATCTGAGGTGACCCCCATGGGTCAAGCATAGGGTGTTCCACGAGGTCCCCGTTGGTTGTTCAGTACTTGTCTTATGAGGCCCCACTATGCCCAGTCCAGTCCCGCAAGGCTAAGGAAAGGTTATGAAGAAGAATACATCTCGTTGATATTGAAGCTAAGGAAGGTTTCATGATCTAAGATCTGATGCAGTAGGGTTTTTACAGAATTAAAGGTATGTTTTCTATATGTATTGAGGCTTGTATCTTGGATATTTTGGTATATGCTTGAGGCATATCTTGGATATTTTTTGGCATATGCTTGGAGACATAGGTTGGAGTTTTGGTATATGCTTGAGGCATATCTTGGATATTTTTTGGCATGTGCTTGGAGACATAGGTTGGAGTTTTGGTATATGCTTTGAGGCATATCTTGGAGGTTTTGGAATATGGTTTTAGGAATATCTTGGAGATGTTGGTATGTGCTTAAGGCATATGTTGGAGGTTTTTTCACATGCTTGAGGCATGTCTTGGAGGTTTTGGCACATGGTTTGATGCATATCTTGGTGATATTGGGTATATTATTTGGGGGATATTCTTGGAGATCTTGGCATAAGATTTATGTGGATGTTGGGTTGAACCAGTTTTGATGATGATGATGTATCAATATTGGTGATAGTAATAGTGACAAGTTGATTCTCTCGTTTATATTTTCTAGTGAAAGGAGGGGGCAAGGAAAGGGGGTTGGAGCCTCCTTCCAGTTGGTGTTGGAGAGTATAGGGAGTTGGAGCTTCCTTCAGGTTGGATACTATAAACTAGGGGGTTGGAGCCTCCTTCCAATTGGTGTTGGAGAATCTAGGGATTTGGAGCTTCCTTCAAGTTGGAGCCTGTAAACTAGGGGGTTGGAGCCTCCTTCCAGTTGGAGTTGAATAATCTAGGGACTTTGAGCTTCCTTCGGGGTGGAGCCTGTAAACTAGGGGGTCGGAGTCTCCTTCCAGTTGGAGCTAGAGAATTTAGGGAGTTGTAGCTTCCTTTAGGTTGGAGCCTGTAAATAGGGGATTGGTGCCTCATTCTAGTTGGTTCTCGAGAATCTTGGAAGTCTCATTCTAGTTGGTCCTCGGAGAATCTTGGAAGCCTGCTTCCCCTGTGGATTTTAATATTCAATATATATATATATACATTAAAAAGTGTTCTGTGGTTTTCTCCTACTTAGGTCTGGCAGACAAAATCTTGTGTATTGTGTCTATGTGGTTATATGTTTATGATATCTTGAATGCAATCATAAGTGATAAAAAATTTAAGGGACTTAACGTTTATATGTTATGGTTAAAATGGTAAATTGTGCTCACATTGATCTACTCCACTCTGGCACTCCACATTGGTAACATTCCAACAACACTTGTTCCTAGAGCTTTACAGAAAGGATTTTCACCTAAGGTGCTATATTTTGTGATATTAGGTACTATATAATACCACACCAAAATCTATCTTTTGTGTGATAAGCAAAAATTCTAATTTTCCAGTAAGGCTTCTAAGTCTTTGGCTCCTCTCATCCCTGGTGATGATCTATTCATGTTGTATCTAAAAAATACTATTTTCATGTGATACATGCTAATTAAAAACATTATTTCTATGTGATATATACAGTATCACACCAACTTTCATTCCATGTAGCATGTGAAAAATTATGTAAGTGGTATTTTATATAAAAATCTTAAGTCTCCTATGGTTTTTCTCCTACAAACGGAAACTTTTAGTGCTGTTGTGAAGTTTCAGACACCTAAGTTTCCCTATCCCTTTATATGTATTGCACCAAAGTTATTTCAGTGAAACATTTGGTGTTGCATTTAACCTTATTCCAGTGCAATACTCTATATTGCACCAAAAATTCTTTTGTATGATACATAAAATTTACGAGTCAATTTCATAAAATTTCTAAATGTTTTCGCCCAAAAGACACATAATTCGATTGACCAAGAAATAGACAAATAAATTCTCTCATACCAATTTTTCCATCTTTATGTTATGGATATATTGATTTATCTATCTTCAAACCAAAAAGAAAATAAACATAAGTTACACAAACCAATGATTGTTCTTGCAAATTTAATAAGGAAAAAGAACTTCCTTAAAGTCTTCCATAGCAATCATCAAACCATAAAATAAAAGGACAACATTTATGCCCATATCCCAAGGATATTTTCCCAATCTTTATCCCACTCAAACAAATTTCAGGAAAACCTACAGGAGGTCTTCTATGTGAATCCATTCTCAAACAAAATCTTTAAGAAGGTAACAGGGTAGTCTCAAGAACCTTTTATGTCAGGTTCCTCCCTAGAGTTTATTGATTCTATGAAAAACTCTTAATTCATTTCTCAAGTGCATACATCATATTCATGAATCTCATTAAAATAGGGGGACTTTGATAAATAAAGACAAGGATGTTTGCAATTTTGAGTCCCCGTGAACTGGCATATGCTCACAGCAAGATTTCGTACTTTAAAAGGGATAAAGGATATAGAAAAATGAATTGGTCTCATACTTTACAAGCTACAATTGTACATTTTAGTCATTAATGAAATCCTACAACCATAAGACTAGTGCACATACTTTCAAGTAGAAAACATTGGAGGTGAGAATACTCAATAGTAATGTTATAGCAACATATAAATTACAATTACAAGAATTACAATGCCACACGTATATGGATTTCTCATTAAAAACAAATAGCAAGACAGTAGGAACAATCTTCAAAATTCAAGCATTAAAACACTAGCATAGTGCATCATAATAATTCAATTAACAAAGAAGGATATGAACTTATCTATTTTGAAGATTGAATGCCCAAAATTGGAAAGGAAAAAGCAATGTTCTACACAACCATAGGCTTGGTTGTACTTATTCTATCGATAATAGGCCACCCCCTAGTTGGGTTATGATACCACTAGGGATAAGTAGGATAATTTTAGGGTAGTCACTCTATCTCAGAACTAGAAGGTTACCAACCCAAGGGTCTCACTATTGATTTTCTTGGAACCAACACAACTATCTTGGTACCCACATTACCTACCCCACATAGCACAAGGAGAATACCTTCCTTCTCTACTCCACAGTCCCTCAAAAGTATCTCCCTCTAGTGATATTTAGTGTGTGCATAAGGTATTTTCCATAAACTCTAACAACATTTACTTGGTTCTTGACCCTTTTTTTAGATTTTAATGACCTCCTTTATTGGTTGTTCTAGCCCATAGTATAGTTTCCCTCTTGGCTTTTAGTCATGTTTGTTCCATCACACAGTATGGAAGCCATCTTGGATTCTTTCCCAACCAATGTTTTCACTCTATCTATGTCTTTTCTTCTTCAAGGATTCACTTCCTTTCTAAAACAAACTTCCAACCATTCAAATTTCTTCCCATTCTAATATCTCATATACTCCATGTCTCTCCTATAAATCACTCTTCCAGTCATTCATGTGGGTGCAAAGAATAAATGACCAAGATCATTCCATCTCTCTTCATCCATTTGCATCCTCTCCAATTATTCACTTGGGTCAAGAATGAATTCATGACCCCAAAGGCGTCGCTCTAGCCATTTGTGTTCCTACAAAAATGATCCAAAACAAGAGTTCACCCCCTATGATCCCTCTCCTCCTTCCATACAATTACATCCCTCCAGGAATGGCTAAGAATCAACTTCTCATTCATCCAGTGAGTGCAAGCATGGATTTTCCTCCATTCATCCAGTCACACTAATGTCAGCATGAATGAATAGTTTCCTCTACAACCAGTCACTCCCATGCCCATTCTCCAACCATGTCCCAAGACTCCATGCATCAATTAATCCCCCAAAATGAATTCATATCAATTTTTCTAGACAACTACATGGATAAAATATTGATTGAATTTCCCAAGGAACYAATCCCRTCATCAAGTTACTTAGCCCCATGATTCCATAAATTTTGGAAGGTGTACTTCTCCCCCCAACCACCACATGCATTCAATGATTGGTAGTTGAGGTTTCTAGATTTTTTTTTATACAGAACATGGTGATGAAGGAAACAAAATAAGGTTTGGACACTTGTGAAAACTTAGGATTATTTATCAATCCCCTAGGATCCCCTCACTCTTCCCCTCTTATGGTATCATATCCCCTCTTTATGTGCTCCTATTGTAGTCACCCTTGGTTATTTTATTATTTTGCAAAATAAAAATACTTACAATTATTTAAATTGCCATGACACATCTTTCTTACGATGTAAAATAAAGCATGGTAATTAAAATATCCATGTCAAAACAAAACTATAATTTAATCAAGGGATCAAAATGGGGACATTACACCTATGATGAACTCATAATGATTTTCATGAGTCTAAAAAGTTGTATTGAGAATTTCCTTTGATCTTATCCTAATTTGGTGGTATACAAACTTGCAATCCAACCACTTAGAGAAAGTTACTCTGATGATTCCATTAAATAAATCCAATAATGACTTGAATACTAAACTTGTTCTTGAAATTAATTTTATAATGTTCTCTAGAATACACACACAAACACAATGAAGTATCCTCATTATGGACTAAAATGCTTGGTTTAATGAAGAAAGATTGACTTTCTCTAATGACTAGTCCCACCTCAAACAATTCATGGGTATGGTATCCAATCTCCCTTTTTTGCTAATAAAAATACTTTAGGGTTGAATGTTGGGAGGAGTGGCCCCAAGTATTAACTCAATAACTTAGTCATGATCCTAAGATATGGAAATTCTCTTAGGAATTTCTTGAAACACCCTACTATGTTGATCTAAAATATAATAAAGATCCACTTGTATTGCAATACACCTATCAACAAACATTCATTGCAATATTTTTTTTGTTAAAAAAAATGACATTGATTTTTCGTTCTTATCCTAACATTTTATTTATATGTACACATCCAAGGTTTAGCCACAACGTTGAATACAAATTGAAGGTTTAGAAACCACATTAGTTATATGTTGATTAAATAATGTCTACATGAGCATTATAGACTTTCCATATAGCAAGTACCATGTTAGCAAACCATGTCAAGTACACGTTGAATATATAAACAAATAACAATAAATGAACAGCACATAAGCCTGATTTGTGTGTTGGTAAGACGTTTGTCACTGATCATGTGGTTGACAAGAGGTTTCGGGAGCTACAACACATGGAGACCCTTTCTAGTGCAGTTACTCACACTGTACCCTCTGCTCCTATTGTTACTCCTTCCTCCTCCCCTGTAGCAACAGACCTCTTTGTAAATGTTCCTTCGAATATCTCTAATGGTGTCGAACGCAACAGAACCACAGGTTTTCAAGCTCGATCTAATCTCAAGCTTAAATGTTGGAAGGTCAGATAGTCAATTTCTAGTTGTGTCCTCAGTAAGGATACCGCTATGGATAGGGTCTCTAGCTTAGTGAAGAAGGCACTCATTGGTAAGTTTTCTTACTCCAGCTTGAATAAAGCACGGTTGTCGAATTGGATTTTGGGTTACTGGAAACCTGTGCTAGGTTATAGTCTGAGGTTCTACCTCCTTTCCAACCACTGGTTTATTTTCCATTTTCTTGCTGAAGAAGATCTTTTGAAAATTTTGAAATCTTTGTGGATTATTAATAGGGGAGTTATCATGCTCAAGAGATGGGTTCCCATTTTAAACCCCCTAACTGATACTTTCAGTAAAAGCTTCCTTTGGATGTTGTTACCGAATATTTCGGTCGAATTATGGTCTAAAAATATCATTGAAGTGGTTGTTAATTATGTTGAAATGTTTATTTTTTTTTATGAGCGATCTCTCTGATGGGTCAATAAGTGTATTGCATGGGTTTTGGTTGAACTGTACCTGGACAGAGGTCTTCCAGAATCCATTGACTTAACTATTGGGGATTACCCCATCTATCAACCTGTAGACTTCTAGAGGGATCCCTTTCACTGTCACCTATGCTGGCAGACGAGACATCTCAAGGCCTCTTGTTCTTTGGATCCATCTACGCAATATTTGACCTTTGTGGATAAGGATGGTAACCTTATTCCTAAGTTTGTGGATCGCGGCTCGTTCCTTGGTAAGATGCAGTACTTCTTTCCTGCTTTCTTTCAAAAAATCTCTGTTGACAAACTTATTTATTTAAAAAATAATGAAAATTGGGTTTTAGAGATTTTTGGAGAGTTATGGGATCTTCTGATGAAAAAAATGGATGATTCGGGACTTCGCCCTGATTTTGATTCTCCTGGACAAGGTCTCCACTGCTCTTCCTGCATTTCCTCTGATCTTTCAGAGACCCTTATCCCTCTAGATATTTCACTGTCTCTTTTGTCCCACACTGAGCAAAGAGTCCCCGATAATTTCCCCTCTAGTGCTTTTGTTTTACCCTTAACTCCACCTGATAAACTTGTTGATGAAAATATTCCAAAACCTTTTTCTCCTCCTCCGTTTAAATTTAATAGCTTGTGGATTACAAATTCGAGCTTCATTTCTCTGGTTAGAACCACATGGGAAGAGATGAAAAGTTGGACAAATAAATCTTCGATCCACCTTTTATGCTCCAAGTTAAAGCATTTGAAGGGATATTTTATTCAATGGAAGATCTTAAAAAGAATCAACTTCTTGCATAATTAAATTTCATAGAACTAAAGTTGACAGAAATCTTTGAAAGATGTCCTTCTCATATTTTCGAGCAAGAAGATATGGATTTGCTGAAATGTCTCAAACAAAGGAAGGATACAATACTTTCTATTGAAGAAGCCTCCTAGAGACTCAAGAGTCGAGCTATTTGGATTGAGAAAGGAGATAAAAATACTAAATATTTTCATAAATTTTCCATGGAGAGAAGAAGCCAAAACACAATTTGGGACATTTCAGATGAGGACGGGAATCATAAATCTACTGAATCTGAGATTAAGGAGACAACTTATAAAAATTTTAAAGAACATTATTTTTCTTTAGATTCTGAAGAAATTGATCTTAAAGTAGAAGTACTTAAGAATGTCCCATGTTTCTTCAATGATGATGACAATGAGGAGATTGGTAAAGTTGTTTCGATTGAGGAAATTCAAGAAACTGTCAATAAAATGTCAAAAGAGAAAAGTCCTGGTCCAGATGGCTAGACACAGGAACTTTTTCAAACCTTCTTCGACATTATGGGAGAGGATTTACTCAATGTTGTTGGGGAATCTAAACACATAGGATAAATTTCAGGGGTACTAAATGCTACTTTTTTTGCTCTTATCCCAAAAATTAGTAAGCCAGACACTTTCAATGACTTTAGACCTATTGCACTGTGCTATTTTGTCTATAAATTAATTTCAAAAATCATAGTCTCCCGGATCAAAGATAAATTAGCCTCTTGCATATCCTTTGAAAAATTTGGGTTTCTCAAGGACAGGTTGATCTTTGATGTTGTTGGAATCACTCGGGAATGCTTACACTCTGCAAAGACAAAGAAGCAAAGTACAGTTATATTGAAGTTAGATTTTTAAAATTCCTATGATAAAGTGAGCTGGCAATTTCTTAGATTGCTTCTAGATCATATTGGATTAAATTGGATGGTTTCACAATGGATTATGGGATGTATCACTTATGTCAACACGTATGTCCTAGTTAACGGAGTTCCAACTGATTTCTTCAAAAGTCATCGGGGATTACGTCAAGGATGCCCTATGTCCCCGTTATTATTCCTACTGGTTGTTGAGTGCCTAAGTAGATTGATGATTCAAGATGTGAACACGCGAATGTTTCAAGGCCTAAAAGTAGTTGTTGGCACTTTTATCTCACATCTCTTCTTTGTTGATAATGTGCGCATTCTTGGAGCTAGCAAGATTGAATATTGGATGACTTTTAAAACTATCCTCACTAACTTTTGTTTTGCCTATGGAATAGTAGTAAACTGTCAGAAGTCATGTTTTCTTGTACAAAACATAGATCAGAGTTTGGAACATAGTTTATCTTCAACCTTTAATATTCAGATTGTGAGCCTTGATCAAGGAATCAGATATTTGGGTTTTTTCCTTAAACCAAACAATTATAAGGTGAATGACTAGTTTTGGTTAATACAAAAGATTGAAAAAAGGATTGGAAATTGGACTTTTCGTTGGCTTTCTTTAGGAGGCAGAATCACTTTAGCCAATTATGTTCTTCAGAGTATTCATGTATATTGTCTTAATATTGTTAATCTTCCCTCCTCCACTCTCCACCGTATACAGCTTCTTATTTCAAACTTCATCTGGAAATTAGGGGGGGAAAGCATAGGATATCGCCTTACAAAATGGCAAAATATTTCCAAACCAAAATATTATGGAGGATGGGGAATTAATAATATCTCTTGGTTTGCTCAATCTTTGGCTACTAAATCCTACTGGAGAGGATTATTTGGAAAAGGACTGTGGAATACAATACTAAACAAAAAAATACTTAAAAGGATTTGATATAATTTATTGGCTTCGAAGAGAAGTTCACAATTTCCAGGGAACTTCTATCATCTGGAAGAATTATATGTGTTCCTTCCCGATCATCAAAAGATGGTTGCAACTCCTCTTTTAAACCGACAGGTCCACTAATCTAGTTCTTAAATAGTTTAAGCATTTGTTCTATAGCACAAGCAGTTGTACCTGATGAAACTAGATCAAATAAAAAATGGTACGAGTCCACTCAGATTGGACTAACAAGTGGAATGAAAACATAATGGGAAAACTTTGTAACAATATTAAAGAGTAGTGGTATTATTTTAAAAAATACAAATGATAAGATTGTTTGGACATGGAACAGATCGACAGGTGAGATTACTACAAATTTACCTTATCAGTCCATTTTATTCTTAAATCAAATGGAATAAAGAAGATGGTGGTTCAAATCTATCTAGAAAGTGAACATACCAGTTAAGATGATTTGTTTTATGTGGTTGTGTTTGAAAGATTGCATTCTCTCTGGTGTGAATTATAAAAAAAGAGGAGGTATTGGTCCTATTGTATGCAGTCTCTGTTTAAGAGACGAACAATCTACAACTCATCTATTTGTGGACTGTTACTTAACATGAAAAATATAGGCTGAAGTTATGAAATCTCTTAACATTGAGGGTGACTGGAATTGTACCTCCACAGAGGAAAACTTGAAGCTCTGGTTTTTACAATTTCCAAATTTGAGACATATACCCTTCTTGGTAATATGGGGCATATGAAAATTTAGGAATAAAATTTTATTTGAAAACTGGAATAGACAGGACCCTAATATTTTCACCAAAATTATCCTTTCAATCAAAGATTACACAGACAAAGAAGAAGAGGTCAGAATGGAATATATTTTAAACCCAATCTTTTTTTATGATACTCCAATTGGTTTTTTTAATGGACCAGTTGATGACAGTGTATGTGGCATTGGAATCTACTTAAAAATCACTACAAATCACATAGTCAAAGCTTATTTTGCAGGAGGCAATAGAAATAATATGAAAGATGAACTCCTCGGTTTATGAGGTTTATTATTACTCTTTACAAGACTTTCCATTAAAAATATGATGGTTGTTGGAGATTCAAAGGTCACTATTGATTGGATAAATTCAAAATCCAGTTTGAATATGATATACCTCAATTCCTGGAAGGTCAAGATAAGAAGACTAAAGGACCAATTTGAAACTATCAAATTTATGCACATTCACAGGTAGTTCAACAAAGAAGTTGACAACCTTTCCAAGAAGACCTTAAAAGAAAATACGGGTTGGCTCTATTATGAAGAACTTGTTGATGGATATGTTGTCTATGCAGATAAACTTTATATTTTCTAAGTTGGAACACTTTAGATGTACCAATTTTGATATTTTTGGAATAGTCACTATATGTTTTTGTAGATATTTTACTACATGTTGAAATCTGGGATAGAAAAGGAACTTTCTATAGTCCTATTTTGAATTCAAAAGTGATCATTACTCTTATGATCCATATCTAATAGAAAATTTCACTTGATTCTAATAGAATAATAGTGAAACTACTTTTTCCGCGTGAAAAAAAAAACACATAATTAACATTCAATTACATCATGTGCAACATGAAATCGACATTTGTAAATTGATTTCACATCAAAAAATGACCTCAAATATAACAATGCAAGCAAACATATTTTAAAATCACATATTCCCATCACTTTAACAATTTGAATAAAGATACAAAATAACAATGATGAAATTTACTAAAACATAATGTAATACATTAAAAAATTATAATGATGAAATTTACTAAAACATAATGTAATACATTAAAAAATTATAATTATATGAATAAATTTAAGTAAATATTAAATTTGAGTGTCACATATGCATCAAAATAAAACATTGTATTGCAAATTTCTTTAATTTATAATTGCTATTTCCGTATCATTATAATTGTTATTGTTTTGACATTTACCAAAAGAACAATAGAAGAAGGGTTACTAGCAGAAAGAAGTAAGAACCAATTTCCTATTCCATGTTAACAATAATTCATGTGTTGTGTGTGCTTGATAATTATTTTTTGTTTTCTATTGTCTAATTATCTTTTGAGATAAATTTTTGAACATAATAAAGATTTCATTTTGTCCATCAATATTCTCAATTTGGCATATTTTAGCATGTTATTATAAACCAAGGGAAATCTCTTTATAATATATCTAGTTAGCTAAGTCATGCATATTAATACTTTAGGGAGAAACAACATTAATAGTAACAGATATTGTTGTTTAAAATCTAAATCCATATCAAGATGTAGAGGCATGGTTGTCCCTGGTTATGAACTATGATAATGTTGTATTGTTGGGCTATGAACTATGATATCTTTGCATTATTGAGCTATGAGTCATGATAAATCTGAAGATTTAGGTCATATCTCTAATAGGTTGTGGGCCTCAACGATAATAGGAAGGCCTCAAAACTCAAATTTACCCTGCCACTTATCCCTAGTTATGTCATTCATTAGGCCTTTCTAGAGACTTACTCCCTTATGTTGTGGGCCTTAGAGGTTTTGTGCCCTTATATAGTTGTTGGCCTTCAGTAAAAAAAGTTTGTGAGTTTTTATAAATGTCTAGTAGCTTGCATATTTAATTGTAGCATAAGATTAACCTTCAACAAGTAGCTACGTCATTTGGTTTCAACTAGCAATGTCAGCTCATGGTGATAAAGTAGAATGAGGAAGGGGAGTGAGAATTGTTACATAGACATAGGTAACAGTAACAACATCAAGGATTTTATTTTAAGACAATTAGAATGAACGCATATTGACTTCATCACCTCGTTAGACAATATTTCAACAAATAATTAAATTTTCACAAACTCTATATTTCAACAAATTTCCTCAAATTATATTTGTTTAATAAATCTATACAATTTATAACACTGTTTTATAAATAATTCCTCTACAAAATTATAAAATTGTTAAAATTCTAAAACTATTGTCAAACAATTAATTATAAGAATGGATTGAAAGAACTAATTTAACATCTAAGTTACTTCATATATAAATCCTAAAAACTTAAAACCCAAAATTCAATAATATTCGACTTTCTTACCACAACAATCTTAATCTTAGAAACCCAAAATCCTTAATAAAGACAAAAAAAAATCCCAAAATTAAATACAAAGAATCATTAAAAATAAACAAATCCCAAAAAAATAAATCAAAATTCTAACATTGAGTTCCTCCTCTATGATTTTTTCTTCGTAACTTTCCATAATATCCTAACATTTTTTTTTCATTACTATTACTTCCTAATTACCCATAATATCTAATAAAATTCCTCCATGCACTTGGACCGTGACTCTATTAATTCTTTAAGTGTAATAACCTTATCTTGAAATATCTAATACCATATCTTTGCTTTATAACACTCGCTATTACCTTGCCTTTCAATACTTAATTGCACCACAACCTTACCTGAAAATATCTCAAATTTAAGAGTAAAATGATATAACACGTGGCTACTTCTTTGCTTCTCAATACTTAATTGGAACACAAAATTATCTTAAAGCATCTCAATCTTTCGAAAATTTCAAAATTTTCGAGACATTCTTTTGGTACAATTTAGACTCCATTTGACTTTACCTTGGGGTAAACTTTACATTTAGGGGGTCTAAAAGGATAATGTTGTCATGTGACTGGGTCAAATTTAGGGGGTCTCTGGTCAAAGAGATTTTGGTACTTATGGATGTACCATAGAGATTTTGGTATCTTATGGAATTTACCATAGATATTTTGGTATCTTATGGATGTACATTATCTTTGATATCAGTTATTACATTATCTAAATATTGTTATATATTTTATTGTAGCTGGGAAACCAGAATAGGTGGTCAGCTAAATAGTCTTACGTGTAGTCTTATGAACAAAACAATTTTCATTATTTGTAAACCTTAATAATTTTCCATCCATTCTAAGGCAGGCAAACTGTCAATCTTCTGAACAAGTAACAAAACTAAAAAGAGAGAAACTAGAGGAGCTAGGAAGTATGCAAACCCGGTTTTCCATGAGTGATGTAGGTTGGGACAAACTTTTTTCTGTAGGTCGGGCAACATTTCTTGTCTAGAGCGTCTGTAAGAGCATCAAACATGACGTCCATCCGTTGGCCAAGAATGTGTTGGTTATGCATTTGGTCGTCGAGTGTCCTCCTCATGTCAAAGATAATATGAAGATGATCATCCAAGAACCGATGAGGGGTGAGTAGAGGTTGCTCAAGATCCATATCTTTGTCTACATTCTCTGGGGGGGCGCTCTTCCAAGGCTGCGTTGTTAGGAGTATTTTGTGTCACTTTCTAGTTGGGGGGGATTTCTTCCTCCACTATGCAGTCGCTTGTGTCACTGCTAGTGATACTGCCTTGAGTCTAAGAGTCACCTTGAAAATGAGTGACAATTCTAGTCTTGGGTGGGTTGGTTTGGGGATGAAATTCAAGCAGAGGAGTTTCCTCCTCAATTGGGCACATGTCGGATTCATACATGGGAATGGAGGGGGGTGACAGGGGATGATGAGGCAAATCTGACAAATTTTGACCAGAGCTTGGAGAGTTGGTGGTTATTAGAGCTAGTTGCTAGGAAGGAAGCCTATTGAGCCTGGTTAGGGAGTTGTAGTTAAGTGATCCTCTTTTGGACTGTCCCCTCTCCCTTGGCATGGTAGAGGAGTCCTGGAACAGAGGTGTCGAAAATGAGGGGGAGAGACTATGCAGAGTGACCAGCGAAGGGATGGAGGCAATCAACCATAGGTGAAAGAACATACAAGAACTAAGTGACAGGAGAGTTGGCAGAGAAATGTGAATGGTGGAGTGCACCAGGGCTCTTACCTTCATATTATCCTACATAATGACAGAGAGGATCTCCATGAAAGCAGAGGTGACCGCTTCTCAAAAGGTGGTACCCAATTCTGTACTCCAAAACGGGTTTGCGCAGGGGGGCATTAAGCCTTTTGGAGCTCCCCAACTCACTACCATTAATCCCCACTGAGTATGGGTCATTCAAACTAAATGGGAGGGGGGCTGGCAGCAAGGGTTAATAACTCCCTTTGTTGTTGGATGTCGCTTGTCTCCTTCTGGAGGCCACCTATCACCCTATCCAGGACAATTTAGTGTCTTACTTACTTGTAACCTTAAAATTAAATTATTATTATTTATTGTCACCTTAAAATTTAAATTATTATAATTGTAATATGACATATTCAAATCTTCATAAATGGGTGAAAATTTCCACCTCTTATATTTAGAAAATGAGCCTAACATATACGGAAAATGATTTAGTGTCTTATGATGGGATTTGTCGTGACATGAAGAATACTAAGTTGGAATTGGTACCTAAAAATAGTCAAATAGTTATAAAAAACAGATTATTTTATTGTT
>SNQJ01S0015754.1:124360-141127 GCA_010110895.2 Picea sitchensis
CATCGAAAAAATAACATACTCTTGACCGATCTATTTGAACCTCCTTTGGGACCCTTGGCGCTTTCTCCTGAGAATCAACGGAGAAGAAACATAGTAGAGACTAGATTTGCATTGAACAATGGAAGGGTCGAAAATACATTTCCTCAAAGGTAATATTGTTCCTTGCGATCCAAATCGCCCAAATTTCTAGGAAGGGGAGAGCCCTACACTTTTTAACCCCTTCTCTTTATACCATTTATGTAGAAAAGTCTCTACAAACATACCCTTCCATAAGAACTTTACTCCATAAATTTTCTCTAGATTGTCCCACACCTGAATCGAATACTCACACTTAAGGAAGAGATGCTCATGTGTTTCATCACTAGCACAACATAACAGATAGATGCATGGAACTTCTTTCATTCTTTTAATTAATTGACTCCAGGTAAGAACTTTTCCATTGATTTCCAACCACATAAGAAGTTATGTTTTGGTAGGAGATATAGTCTTCCATAGTTTTTTCCACCACCACTTGTAGTCCCCCTAATCTAATCGACAACTGCTCGATAGCCAAGTTTTTTAGTGTAGTTTCCCCCTTCGCCATTGTAGGCCCAAATTAAGGATTATTTATCATCAGTCAAATTAATATGAAACTTAATCAATTCAGACAGAAAAGAGTTCCAAAGTAGGACATTAACACCTACCAAACCAATATCATCAACTAAGAGCTAGCCATGTTTCCATATAGAGATCTCTTAAGGATTAGCTATATGGTTCAAGGTGGCTCTCCCCAAATCCTGGAGTAGATGAACGATTTCCTCTGGAAGGAATATGTTTTGATTGCAACCCATGATCCTATCCTTTCCCACTATGACGTCAGATCCATCACCTACCTTCCAAGCCAAAAAAGGTTTGATAATAAGAAAATCTAAAGGGAGGGCCTTCCATTGATTTGAGACGTTAATTACAATTTTGCACTCCCTCTTGATCTAATCTATCAAATAGTCTGGTGCTATGTACTTTTGAAGTAATATATTCTTCCATGGGATTTATTTTGAGAAGAAGTTCCACAATTATTTTGTTGCTAAGTTTTTCCCAAACATATTTAAATCCTATATGCCACAACCACCAATTGCCTTGGGTTGGGCCAACTTCTTCCAATTTATCGAATGAGAACCCTTGTACTCTAAGCATCCTTTCCATAAAAAATTGAAACAACATTTCTGAATTTTCTCTAAGATCCCTTTTGGGATGGATGCGAGAGTGTGTCAGTAGATAGGGATTGCTTCTAAGACAAATTTGACTAGAATAAGCATGCCTCCCCTTCACAACCATTTATGTGTTTACAATATTTATTGGTAAAAAGACCAAATTAATGAAAATACATTGTATCATATCCAAAACTCTAAAAGACAAATACCCTAAGGTGAAAGACTCATAATCTTAACATGAGATTAATACAAAATGTGAATTTTAAGATGGACAAAGTTGAGTTGTATAGGAAAAATGGAGATCTTGCTAGTTCATAATTTTTACCTAGTTGTTCCATTTTTTCTCTTCTTTAGGTAATTGGAAAATGAATTTTCCTTTAAACCATGATGCTCTCCAAAAATGTTAGAATTACTATAATAAAAAAATGCATAAAAAAACTACAAAAAATGCATTGAAAGTTTAGGACCAAAAAACTTCCGGTATTAAAAACATTTTTGAAATGATCCTTGATGACCACCTAAATTAAAATCTCATAAAAGCTTACTTTAACATGAAATCGGTATATTATCAAATTATATTATGCTAATATGAAATTGGTTTTCAAACATTTAACACAAAGAAAATGAAATACATAGATTTATGAACTTCAATTCCACTTTATTGCACGCTAAAGACATGGAGTTAGACTTAATGCCAAAGAGAAACTAAGTTGTGAAGATGGCATAAGAATGCAGAAAAGATATGATTTGGATAAACTTGTAGTTACTTTTTTGAGATGTTTTTATTTTTTGGACGGTTAACATATTTTCTTATATTACAAGAAAACAAGATTTCAACTAATTAAAAATAAGTTTAGATATTATTCTAAAACAAATAAAAAAAAATGACTTTAATCTAAATAATATTTAAAAAACACCAATTTCATTATTTCATAATTTACGATTCCAAACCAATTTTACCTGACTACTATAAAACCATTTGGTATGATCTCCCGTAAAAGAATCACCAAACTGAAAAACACCCATGAACTCATAATGATCTTCATGACTCTAGAAAGTTATATTGAGAATGTACCTTGGTCTTATCATACTTTGGTGATATACAAACTTGCAATCCAACCACTTCGAAAAAGTTATTTCATCAATTAAATCCATTAATATGACTAGAATACTAAACTTGTCCTTGAAATTAATTTTGTTATGTTCTATATTATAGACACAACCACAACAAACTATCCTCCTTATGGAATAAAATGATTGGTGTAATGAAAACACTTTGACTCACTCTAATGAAGTCCCACCTCAAACAATTCAAGGGTATGGTGTCCAATCTCCCTTTTATGCTAATACAAATACTTTAGGGTTGAATGTTGGGAGGAGTGGCCCCAATTATTAACTCAACAACATGGTCATGATCCTAAGATAAGGAAGTCCCTTAGGAATTTCTTGAAACGGACATACTATGTTGATTTAAAATAAACTAAATATCCACGTGGATGCAATACACCTATCAACAAACATTCATTGCAACGCTTTTTTTCATTAAAAAAACTCATGACATCGATTTTTCAATGTTATCTCAATGTTTTATTTATATGTACATGCCAAATGCATGCCAAAGGTTTAGGAACAATGTTGAAAACATATCAAAGGTTTAGAAACCACATTAGTTATATATCGATTAAATAATGTCTATGAGAGCATTATGAAGATGTCATATAACACGTACCGTGTCAACTACACGTTGATTACATGTCCGTTAAATGTCGATCGCACATCAATTTTTTTATGCAAATTCCACATTGTAAATTATATTTCGTGTCAAAGAGATGCCAATTTTTTAACACAAATTCAACATTGTAAAACCTATTTCATGTTAAAGAGACATGAATTTTTCAATGTGCAGGGTTTCTTATTAGTCTGAAATTTATCTTTTAAAAGACTATGGTTAAGTTATGCATGAGTTGATTTACTGTTTAGAAATTAAGAGAAGAATTTTAATGAAAGAATGTTGTAGCTATATAAGAAGTAAAAATAGCAAACCATAACATCAAGATTGTTAACGGAGTTTGGCACAAGTTTGCTTAAGTCTTCGGGCCTTTGTCTTAGAGGGGAAGGCTTCTTATTAATCTTTAATGCTTTAAGAATACAAAAGAAAGGCTTACATACAACTTTTGAAACCACCTTTCAGATCTGCAACTTCTAGACAGAAACAGACATCACCATTGGCTTGAACAGGAAAATATGATACTTTTGAGTATAAAGTCGACTATGTTTGGATAGAGGGTTCAGGCTCTGGAGGAACTTTTATGTTCGGCTACTCGGGTGCAAAAACATAATCCATGTTCAGACTCCCCACGAAATTCTGCAGCATTTGAGTATATATTCAATCTGCTTCTGAGTAGTCCCTCAGTGCCTCCCCTCGGCATGAATCCCATTGCAGTGCCTTGTTAGATTCGTACAGTTCATACAGTCTCAATTTATATTATTGACGTTAAATTCATAATAAATAAAAAATTACCTACTATGATTCACTTTCCTAGTCGTAATAGAGGGACCGTTACATATGGTATCAGAGCAAGTTCAACCCCTCTACTTGGGATCATTACGCCTTCCACTGTATTAAACACTTAATTAATAATTTATCACTAATAAAAGTGAATTTTTCCATGCAGGTAATCATGGTTAGAGGACATTATGGAGACAGAAGACGTGGTGCTAAGGGAGGAGGCGTGATGCCTCCAGTAGCATCCACGCCAGAGGGGTATAGCCCCCAAGGAGAAGAGCAAGTCATTAGATAGGAGAAGATTGTTGTGGGGGATGTGGTTGGATTGATGAGGTCCTTTCAAAGGATGTTGAAGACCTTGATTAGTAGTTTGGATAGAGATGAGGCTAGGGATCATGTACCCCCTGAGGGTCCACAGCGCAACCTAGCCGATACTGGTAGCGTTCACCGAGAACTCGAAAAGGTCAAGTTTCCTGAGTTCTTAGGTGCCCCGGACGGCGCAGCTGTCGAGGCATGGTTGGAGAACATGGTGATGTGCTTCGCACTTCATGACTATACCTCCAACATGAAATTCCTCATGGCGGTCTTTCAGCTNGGAAGACGCTCTTGTCAAAACTGAACATGGTCGTCGAAGACGTATCGTGGGAATTGTTCGAGGAGCGGTTCTGGGAGAGGTATTTATCTAAGGAATTCATTGAGCGCCAACTCAATGAGTTCAACACCTTACGACAGGGCGGTCGTACAGTGCCCAAGTATGAGGCTTGTTTCATGGAGTTGCTTAGGTATAATCCACATTTGAACACCGAGAAGCTCAAGGTCAACAAGTTTGTGTTTGGCCTTAACATCAACATTCATGCGAAAGTGAGGATCCTAATGCCTCAGACGTTGCACGATGTTTTCTAGAAGGCTTGCATAGATGAGGAAGAGTTGATCAGTGGGGGTCAGATCAGGACTCCTACGAGACCGACAGAACAGGCGACATCTGGTGTGCAACAACATCAGACACCATCTAGACATCCATCAGGGTATCGAGGCACTCTGAGAGGATCCACGTTCACGACACCACGACAATTGACGCCTCAGCAGTGGACTCCCTACAAAGGACCACAGCACCAACACCAGCATCATCCGCAGCAGCAGCAGTTCAGGGATGTTCAGCAAAACAGACCAGGATTCCAGGCTGGTGGGCCATCAAATTCTACTTTGGGGACTAGGAGTATTGGATCGAAGACCGGATGTTGGACATGTGGAGAGCCACATTACCATCGTGATTGTCCGGTTGAGAGAGTCGAGCACCAGTCTACTGTGCTTGAGAAGTCAGGTACCATCACTGACCAGACCTTTAGTATTTTGATAGATCTCAGTGCTACAGAGAGATTTATTTCTGGTGCAGTGCTAAAAATAATTAAGGTAAAAGCAGTCGAAAAGGATGAGTTTATCTACGTGGAAATGGCTCTGGGAGCCAAGCAGAAGGTTGGAGGAAAGGTTATGAACTGTAGCCTCAACTTGGGAGATTTTGTAACAAAGGCCAACCTGTACGTCACGATATTAGGATCTTATGACGTCGTGGTCGGTATGGACTCGTTGGAATCGCATGATGCGATACTCAATTGTAAGATTAAATGGTTGAGTTTGACCAATGACGAGGGATAGAGACAAGTGATTGTAGGAAGAAACCAGGGAGTTTCCCTAAGGTTCATCTCCTCCATACAACTACGGAAGAGCATGCACAAGGGATGCAAGATATATGCAATCCTAGCGTTGAACGACAAGGGCGTGGTGGAATGATTAGAAAACCTTCTGGTAGTATGAGATTTTGTGGACGTGTTCCCAAAAGAGTTACTAGGCTTTTCGCCCAAAAGAAAGATGGAATGTACCATCAAATTAAAACTTGAAACTGAACCGATAGCAAGGACGATTTATTGGATGTCGACCCCTAAGTTACAGGAGTTGAAAATGCAACTGAAAGAGTTGTTGGACCTAGGAATTATACGTCCAAGTGTCTCACCTTGGGGTGTGCATGTTAGTTTCATACGGAAGAAGGATGGGTCGTGGAGACTCTGCATTGACTACTACCAATTGAACAAGGCAACGATCAAGAACCAATATATGTTTCCAAGAATAGATGACTTGTTTGACCAAATGAAAGTTGTGATGGTGTTTTCAAAGATTGACTTGAGATCAAGATATCACAAGTTATGAATCAAGGAGGAAGACATTCCTAAGACCACATTCAAGATGAGGTTCGGACATTACGAGTTTACTATTTTACCGTTTGGACTAACAAACGCCCTAGGTGTATTCATGAGCTTGATGAATGGGGCGTTCTGCGAATACTTGGACAAGTTTTTTCAAGTATTCATTGGCAACATTTTGATATATTCTCGGACGACAGAATAACATGACGAACATTTTCACTTGGTACTATAGTGTTTACGAGAGAACAAGTTATACGAGAAACTATCAAAATTCTCTTTTTATCAATCGAGGATTCATTATTTAGGGCATGTTATCTCCAACAAAGGTATCATTTTGGATCCAGTGAAGGTAGAGGCTATTATGGAATGGATTGCACCGATGAACGTACTAGAAGTAGGTAGATTCATGGGTTTAGCGGGATATTATCAATGGTTCGTCGAAGGTTTTTCGAAGATAGAAAATATGATTACAGAATTGCAAAAGAAAAACAAGAAGTTTGTTTGGACTGAGAAATGCGCGAAAGAATTTCGAAGGATCAAGGAGCAGTTGATGATCGTGTCGATACTAAAGGTCCCTTACATGGACAAGGACTTCTTGGTATGCGCAGACGCAACCAAGGAAGGCTTAGGCAGAGTCTTGATGCAAGACGGTCGAGTGATCGCTTACATCTCAAGGAAGTTAAGAAAGCATGAGGAGAACTATGCGACACATGATTTGGAGTTGTTGTCCATTTTGTATGCCCTGAGAGTGTGGAGACATTACCTGATTGGAAGGAGATTCAAACTGAAAAGAGACCAATGTGGTTTGCATCACATTTTTACGCAAAGTGACTTGAACGCGCTACAAAGGCGTTGGTCAAAACTGCTTAGCGAGTACAATTTTGAGATTACCTACATAAAAGGAACCATGAACAGAGTGGCAGATGCGTTGAGTTGGAGACCACGCATATTTTCGGTGATACCTCTTCAGATGAATCTTCGTGAAAATATTTTAACTATACAGCACGTCGATGACTGGTATAAAGAGGTTAAGGAAAATATCGGACAAGACACCATGTTGGTACCAAAATTTGAGGGATTTACTGTGGACAATGACAAATTAATGAGGTATAATAACCGGATTTATGTACCACCTAACAATGAGTTGAGAAGTTTGATCCTAAATGAAGCTCATAGAGCAGTGTACATGGCTCATCCAGGAGTCACGAAGATGAGGGCAGACCTTAAACCCTTATTCTTCATGAAGGCGGACATAGTCAACTATGTGGCGAGATGTCTAGAATGTTAGCAAGTGAAGGATGAACATAGACATCCAACAGGATTACTACAGCCACACGCTATCCCGAAATCAAAATGGGAGGTCATTTCGATGGACTTTATAGTTGGATTTCCATTGATGGCAAGTAGGCAAGACTCAATTTTCGTGGTAATTGACACTCTGACAAATAGTGCACATTTATTCATGTACGTACGACATATCAAACGCCAGACATAGCTAGATTTTTTATCAGCAAGATTCTAAGGTTACATGGGGTACCGAGGAGGATCATATCCGATCAAGGATCGGTGTTTACAGGATAATTTTGGACTATTTTTCAAGAGGACTTGGGAACACAACTGAACTTTAGCACAACATATCACCCTGAGACAGACGGGCAGACAGAAAGGATGAACCAAATCTTGGAAGATATTTTGCGTATGTACGTGATGGACCAACATAAGCGTTGGGAAGAGTTTTTTCCACTAGTAGAGTTTGTGTACAACAACAACTATCAAAGAACCATTAAGATGGCACCATTTGAGTTTCTTTACGGACGGCCGTGTCGGACGCCTTTGATTTGGGATCGACTTGAGGATAGGTTTCTGGTAGGACTAGAAGCGATCTAAGAGATGGAAGAACAAATGAAAATGATGAGACAAAGGATTAAAGAGGTGCAATATCGACAGAAGATCTATGTTGATGTGCATCGCATTGACCGTAGTTATGAAGTTGGTGATCGAGTCGTCTTGCAGGTGAAAACGGACAAGAGTTCAATCAAGTTTGGAAAGGGTGCTAAACTCTCTCCTAGGTTTGTGGGACCTTTCGAAGTTGTGGAAAAGAAAGGGCCCGTGGCCTATCGAATAGCCTGGCCTAATTATTTGAGGCATATGCACGATGTTTTGCATGTATCTGTTTTGAGACATTATGTTAGTGATCCTACACATGTGATTGACATGAGTTATTTACAAGTGTCGGACGAGAGTGCGCTCACGACGGAGCCAATCCGCATTTTGGACCATCGCATTCAACAACTACGGTGTCGAACAGTCAATCAGGTCAAGGTCCAATGGGACAATTATAGTCCAGACTCGACTACTTGGGAGGACGCATATGATATGCGCCAGCAGTTTCCATTTTTGTTTGATAGTTAGACATTTAGATCTTGTCAGATGCTTGTTTACTGCATTTATATACTGTGAAATTTCGAGACAAAGTTTAAAACAAGAGGGGGTGTATGTAACATCCCTCTATTGTGAGCACATGTTATTAACTTATTCTTTGAGGACACTTACGTGCAAGTGATCCGGTTTTAGTATATGGATGTATTTTCGCTTATGGATTCTGATGATGATGTTGTTGGATTATGATGTTATGTTATTTGATATCTATGTATAGACAGATGCTATTGACGGGTTTCTCCTGAGTGTGAAAGACACTTGATAGATTGAGGATGTTGATAGCATCAATGGATCTCCTTGGACTCTGGATCGAGTCACGGAGTGGATTGTATATGGTTGGGGTATTTCTATTTATGCATATGTGACATATGATCAGGTATATTATGATGTTGTCTATGGATCATTGATAGTGTTTCGTTGATGGATGCAGGCTGATGATTTCTTTCTAATCAGACTCACATAAGGAGTAAAGGGGTCATGCACAGCAACCAGATATTGAGGGAGAGGTGTGGAAACATCCCTACCACAACCTACTAGCACTCTCATCGTGGCTCGAATTGTAGGTTAACAATTACCTAGTTCGAGAGATCCACAATGTCGTTAGGGAAGACTCAGACAGTCTCTCACAAAGATTCTAAGGGGCGCACAACAAGGCAAGTTCCTTATTCCTTAGAGGCCCTTAGTCTCTCACAAGGTCGCCTAATGGGGTATTGACTCCAACGGTTGGAAAACTACCAAAACCAGTCAAAGGCAAGTGGCACCATTGGTGCATGTAGTGCGTCTTGAAGGGAACATCGCATAAATAAAACTTGAATAAAGGCGAGTGGCACCCTTGGAGCATGGAGTGCATCTTGAAGGGCACGTCACGATTTTTAATAAAGGTGAGTTAATCCTAGGTGCCTAGAAAACAATATTTGTTTTGACAATGTCATACTCAAAATAATTATTAAATGGGTAATTTTATTAATTATCAAATCTCCTTAAAAATTATAAGCCTAAAGTGGGTAAGAAGACTAAAACTAAATTATAAATTTAATAAATGGTGGGGGATGAAGAAAAATCAAGTTAGGAATTGAAAGAGTAAAAAATTATATCTAAAGATTTAATTATGTAATTGTGTGCAAAAGAATGCCAAATTAGAAACTAAGAGAAGAAATGAAATAAATGTAAAAAGAATGTGGAAGCATAGAAGGGTATCTAGTCTAGTCTAACTAAAGAACTTTCCTAAATTAAACACCACTAAGTTTTAGAAAGACGTCGGTCATTAAAAAGGAAATAGAGAGAATAAAGGGACAACTAGGAGTGAATTTAGGATCACTTTTAGGATGGGTGAGGGAAATTGAAAAATAATTTAATTAAATTATGGATTTAATAGTGCAACTAAGGGAACAAGTGACAAGTGTATGGGGGAAATAATTCCTAATTAAATTATAAAAAAAAATGAATTAAATGTGCATGGAAATTTGCAACTAAGAAAAATTCTATAAAGGAAATGATTGAGAGGAGGAATGGAGGGGGAACTGGTATGAGTAAAGTTATGATGCCGAAATTTCTTTAACTGGTTTTACTTGTGAGAGTTGGGATACCCATCTTGAGAGGGAGTGGTAGCTTGACCTTGCAAGAAAAAGCTGGGTGTGATATCCCCAAAAATAAAATATTTTGAAATTTAAATTTGCTCGAAATTTAATTCCATTTTTAGTAAATTCGAATTTGGAAATTTTTGTCATTTATGGCAATTTCGAATTTTGAATTTGATATTTGTAATTAATTATTATGATTGTTGAGCAGAGTTCTAATTGGGACTCAACTAACTATTTGATTATGACACTTGTATAAAAACAAAAGATTGATATTAATTGCAGGTGGACAAATGGAACAACCATGTTAAAATCAGTTGATCACGACTCCATGAGTGGGGAACAAGTTGGAACTACCTCTGGGCTGATTTTTACAAGTGGCAAATCAGAGATTTGGCCATTGGAAGCCCCTGAAAATCAGGGGTTTAGAAAGCTGTGAAAATTCCCCCCAAGGGAGGGAAAAAGACCTGGGAAAAATTGATATATAGCATATGCGAGGAGGCAGGACGCTACTAAGTATGCTGGGAAAAAAGATTTTGAGTTCTCTTGTTGTTATGAACACTACAGATTGAGTGTGAGGCAAGGGGAGTCTGTTGAAACGGAAAGACATTTGCGGAGGAAGAGGTTCCAAGTTTTCCCTCATGGATTCATGGTCAGGCTAGGGGGTGAATCGGACAAGTGATTTGGCTGTCCTGTTCTACGGTTGGGAGGAACGTGGTTGTTCCCTTTGTCTTCTCGCGATCTGGTTCAGATATGTGCTCTACTTCTTCTCCATCTGAATGATTTTATATCTGATGCATTGTACTTGTTAAATCAGAATTGTAACGATTTCCATTTCCTGTTCGAATATTTTATCCGATGTCATGTATTTATTCAATCTGAACGGAAACAATTTCCATTCTCTAGTGAATGATTCAATCACGGATGTAATGCATCTACTAATTTTGATAGATAATAAGGCATAGGAAAAATCAGGTTGAATTCATGAAACCTAAAGACTGACAGAGAATATAGGTAAAATCTAATCTCGAATGACCCCTTTCTGAATGAACGATAGAATTGGGCCATTTATTTTTGTATGATAGTTGAAAGGGTTATGCATGGATAAATCCTGGAAGAAAATTTTCTCTAAATTAGATCCACTGCTAGTTTATTTCCTTATTTGGCCTCTGAGTCAAATCAATGCTAAGATCTGCATGTTAGGAGTGGAGGTTATGATGTATTTTCAATTTAGCTAACTGTATGAATAATGTCGGGACAACTTTCTGAGTTTTGAAAACTATACTGCTTTTCCTATTCATGAAACAGACTATGTAGAAAACAGATTTGTAGCTGAGGTAGGAAGATCGACCACTATACCAGTTTCCCTTATAATTCGTGAACCTAACCCGTGTAAAGGTATTTCGAACAAGAGAATACAGAAACAAAAAGTTATACTATATAAATTGCAATGGTATATCTATTAGATGAACTACTTTAAGAGTAAAGGAATCTCGGATGCACCTGTCATTTTCAAAAAAAATTCCTTTGCCCAAGGCTGTACAACTATGGCTATTCATATTTAGACTTCCATGTTTTAATAATGTTGCACAAACAAAATGAAAACAAGAAGTGCCAAGTCATGAGATCCTGAACCCCGAAATACCGAAGTGTTGGTCCCACTTTCTTTTCACTTTCAGAATTCAAGAGTTGTTGTGTGTTGATGTTTGGATTTTGAAGTCACGAAATCCCGAACCCTAAAATTCCGAAGTGTTGTTCCCACTTCCTTTCACCTTTCAGAATTCGGGAGTGGTTGTGTGTTGATGTTTGGTATTTGGAATAGCGAATCCCCGAACCCCGAAACCCCGAAGTGTTGGTCCCACACTCGTTACACTTTCGAAATTTGGGAGTGGTTGTGTGTTGATATTTGGTATTTGAAATAGTGAAACCCCGAACCCCGAAGCCCCGAAGTGTTGGTCCCAAATCTTTTCACCATTCGGAATTCAGGAGTTGTGATGTGTTGATGTTTGGTATTTGAAATAGCGAAACCCCGAACCCCAAAACCTCGAAGTGTTGGTCCCACTTTCTTTTCACTTTCAAAATTTGGGAGTTGTTGTGTGGTGATGTTTGGCTTTTGAAGTCATGAAATCCCGAACCCCGAAATCCTTAAGTGCTAGTCCCACCTTCCTTTCACCTTTTCGCAATTCAGGAGTTGTTGTGTGATGATGTTCGGCATTAGTAATCACCCAAACCCGATTGACCTCTATTTTTCCACAAAATTGTAGTAACATGGTAGGAATTTTTGTTATAGGAACAACTCTATTATTATAAGGAATGGACTAGTAGAATCGATGGAGGATTTTCATCCGGGATAGAGGTAGAATAGAAATAACCAATTTTTAGCACGATTTTTTCTGAGAGTCCTGCTCGCCATGAGATCATACACTTTAAGTTTTCAAATTTTCGTAATTAGACTATTGTTTAATGGCATAAACCGTAGAGGACAAAAGGGATCCTTCGAAGTAAACTAGACTGGTGTAATAATGACGTTATGGACATAAATGAATCTTATCTTCTCTTAGTTTCTAAGTTTAAATGAAATTGAATTATGTCATAGAAAAGAAATTTTTTTTTTATGGTGAATTTGGGATTCATTACATATGGTATCAGAGAAAATGTTACAACACTGGGCATGAACAGGGCCACATTAATTGCTTAGAATATATTCCAATTAAAAAAAAAAAAACCTAATAAATCTTGTGGTTACAAACAGAAAGCCTTTATGTTTTGTGTTGATTATGGCAGCTCAAGAAGGTGCAGAAATCGGGATGGAAGAGAATCCATAGCAAGGACCTCCTGGAGATCCAAGACAAAACAGTGATGGAAGCTCACCCATGGAGGTGTTGGAAACAATGAGGAATCTTATTGTTGAACTGCAGGTTTTCAAGGCCGACAATGAAAAATTGAAGAAAGCACAGCAGGAACAGCAAGAGATAAATGAAGTCCTGTTGCGTAATATAGTAACCAAGAAAATCCCAAAAGAAGATAAACATGAGGAGGAGGTCAGCAAAAGGGCCTCCAAGAATTCTGGAGCGGAAACATAAAAAGAAGGTGGTTCGTCTGAAGGGACACCTTTTGCTGAAGACAAAACCATACCAAACAGAAAAAGAAAACAAACAGACCACCTTGAAGGATAATTTAAAAAGATTAAACCAGCTACCTTTGATGGAGAATCCAGGACAGGAGAAGAAGCTGAGGCATGCTTGTTGGACATAAAAAAAATACTTCCAGATCTATAACTATTCCAGCAACATGAAGGTCAGAATGGCCATCTACAATCTGAAGGGGAAAGCCAGCATCTGGTGGCAGGACCTGAAATTGGCCAAGGGCCTAAAGGAGAAACAGTTGGAATGGTACGACTTTAAGAAGTATTTTAAGAAACAATACCTTTCTGAAAGCTATTATGAAAGGAAGACAAAGGAATTTTATAAGTTACGACTCGAACAGATGACGATGGAGGACCGTATAAATTAATTTATGGAACTACTAAGGTTCGTACCATACATCTGGGAGGATAAGGTAAAAATCCAGCGATTCTTAAGCTGTCTACCACGGTCCTACAAGGACAGAATTGAGTTTGATAACCCCAAATCCTCGAGTGAGGTATTCAGGAAAGCACGAATGTGCTATGACCAATATAAACAGTGGGTAGATTTTCCCAAGACCTGGAAGGATAAGAAGCAAGATCGAATGAACCAGCGGAAGAAGGGATACCAGCCAGCTCCTTATCAGGATGCAACAAAAAGTTTCCCAAGGAAGTACTTTCACTCCAATCATCTGAATACGCAAGGTAGCGGTAAACCGATAAACCTGGGAATGAAGAAGTTTGGGGACAACTCTCGCGAGCCATTAAAGTGTTGGGAGTGTGGAGAACCCCATCTAAGGAGGAACTGTCCACGTTTAATTGCAGTTAACAGAACTGTTGTTCACAATTTGCAGGAAGCCTCGACAATGGGAGACGTGGGTAGAATTTTGCATCGGATAAATGCAACCATAGATGGTTGACAAGCTGACCACCAGTCCTCGGTGGTAGAAATCGAAGGTAAAATCAATGACACTCCAATTTATGTTTTAATTAACCCTAGAGCTACATTAAGTTATATTACTCCAAATGTAGTAGAGTTGAATAAACTTAAGAAACTGAAGCATTCAAAATCATGGCTTGTACAACTAGCAACAGGTACTAAAAGAAAAGTAGTTGACTTTATTTCTGATCTTGAGTTCAGCTTACATGGTCAAAAGATAAGGACCAATCTGAACATCCTACCACTAGGATCTTATGATATGATTATCGGTATGGATTGGTTGGAACAACACAAAGCAATACTAGACTGTTATACAAAGATATTTATCTATAAAGATAATTTTGGCACTGTTAAAACAGCCCAAGGCATACCAAAACCCGTATCAGTCAGACAAGTTTCAGCAATGCAACTCAAGAAATGTATTAGAAAGGGATGTCAAGTTTATGCCATCCAAGTAATGAATCTACTAGAAAAAGAAGATAAGCCCAATTTAGAAGACTTTCCTGTCCTACATGAATTCAGAGACATGTTTGTGGATGAGATACCAGAATTACCTCCTAGAAGGGAAATAGATTTTTCCATAGACTTACTACCCGGATCATCCCCTATCTCAAAATCACCCTACCGAATGAGTCTACCATAACTGACAGAATTAAAAATACAATTACAGGAATTATTGGACAAAGAGTATATCAAACCGAGTGTCTCGCCATTGGGAGCACCAGTCCTCTTTTTGAAAAAGAAAGACGGTACTCTAAGACTATGTATCAATTATAGACAACTGAAAAAAAATGACCATTAAGAACAAATACCCCTTACCAAGGATAAATGATCTGTTCGATCAAGTTGGTGGGGCCAAGATCTTTTCAAAGTTGGATTTATGATCCTGTTATCATCAAATTAGGATAAAAGACGAGGACATAAACAAAACAGCTTTTCGGACAAGATATGGACACTTTGAATTCGTAGTCGTACCTTTTGGACTCACTAATGCGTCAACCACGTTTATGTGCCTAATGAACAGTATTTTCAGTCAATACTTAGACAAGTTCGTGGTAGTATTTATCGACGATATTCTGGTCTATTCAAAAATGGAGGAAGAACATGATGAACACTTAAGGATAGTGTTGCAAACGTTGAGAAAACACAAACTGTATGCCAAATTTGACAAGTGTGACTTTTATCAAAAAGAAATACAATATCTAGGACATGTAATTTCAATAGAAGGGATTGTCGTAGACCCGGAGAAGACAAAAGCCATTATGGAATGGCCAGTACCTAAGGATGTAACAAATATCTAGTCATTCATGGGAATCACCGAATATTACCATAGGTTTATAGAAGGATTTTCCAAGATAGCCTACCCTATCACATCATTACAAAAGAAAGGGACCAAGTTTTACTGGTCGCAAAAGTGTCAAGACAGTTTTAACAAGCTGAAATAATTATTGACATCGACGCACATTTTGAAGGTAGCAGACCCAGATAAAGACTTCACAGTATGTGTTGATGCAAGTAAAGAGGGACTAGGCGGTGTCCTAACTCAGGAAGGACACATTATTTGTTATGAGTCTCGGAAATTAAAGGAACATGAGCGAAATTATGTCACTCACGACTTAGAATTGGCAGCAGTAATACACGCATTAAAAATGTGGCGACACTACATAATGGGAAGGAAATTTCTACTATTGACGGATAATAGCAGCGTGAAATATATGTTTATTCAACCAGAGCTCAATGCACGGAAAGCCAAATGGTTAGCCTTCTTGAGCGAATTCGACTTCGAAGTCAGGCATATCAAGGGCAAAGAAAATAAAGTAGTAGGTTCTTTAAGCAGAAGAGTCCATGGGTTATTTGAGGTAAATATCAGCAGGGCAGAAAGTCATTTGGAACAAAAGGTAAGGACGGTCAGTACTAGAGACGGAAATTACACTAAGATGATGGTAGAATTACAAAACAGTACCGCAGACTCAGATAAACCAGATCTAAGTATCGACAAGAAGGGATTATTACAATTTAAAAGCAAACTATACATACCAGATTCAACAGAGTTAAAATTAACAGTTTTGGACGAAGAGCATAAGAAACCATATTCTGGTCATCCAGGTTACCAAAAAATGATAACAGCACTTAGAAAACGGTTTTACTGGCCTAATATGAAAGGTAAAACAGCATAATACTTGGCTAGGTGCCAAGATTGTCAGCAAGTTAAGGCTGAACACCAGCATCCAGTCGGCCTATTACAACCATTACTAGTACCAGAATGGAAATGGGAGACCATATCGTTGGACTTTATAATAGGTTTGCCTAAAACTCAGAAACAGAATGATTCTATCATGGTTGTAATCGATAAACTCAATAAGTCTGCACACTTTATTCCTGTAAGGTCTACTTTTAAAGCCATAAACATTGCTGAAATATTCATGAAAGAAATTTTTAGATTGCATGGTATTCCTAAAATGGTGATTTCAGATAGAGACGTAAAATTCACATTCGCTTTTTGGAAAGAATTGTTTGCAGGGCTAAATACTAATTTGAATTTCAATACGAGTTGTCATCCCCAAACGGATGGACAGACCGAAAGGACAAACCAAATCATAGAGGATATGTTCCGCATGTATGTAAGAACAAAACCGAACAAGTGGGAAGACTACCTACACCTGGTAGAATTTGCATATAACAATGGGTACCAAACTTCGGCTAAGTTGAGCCCTTTCGAAATACTGTATGGAAAAAAGTGTACAACTCCAATTAGTTGGGATAACCTGACTGTCTGACTCATGGTTGGACCAG
>SNQJ01S0015755.1:0-14191 GCA_010110895.2 Picea sitchensis
TTCAATACATATCAACGTGCAATTCCATGTCTATATGTAGTGAACTGGGAAATGTAGGATAGTGGTGAACTGCAATGGATACACATCACAAAGGAATGCTCAGCTAATATTTATGAATATAAATATTGAATGAACTTGAGGTAAGCAACGAAACCCTTTGCTCCATGTGACCACTGTTGAGACAAGCAACTCTTTCCAAACCTCAAAACCACCAAATTTCCTAGTCTCATGTTGGAACATTGATATCCAAGCGTATTATGTGATAGATGGCAAGGGTTGCTCTAGACTATCATGACTCTCCATAAGAACAGTTAAATCCTCATCTATGATCTCGATGCGTGGGGTACCAACAGTTCAAACCATCTCATTATTCCTATGCCTATAGAGATACCTTCCCCCTGAAATTTGTTTATCTAGCAGCTAGCCCTAGAGTAATATTATGATTCTTACTCAAGAACTTAATGTCTCCTCTGTTCATTAAGAATTAGTTTCCTGATAAAATCCTGCACATTTCCTTCTTAACATTTGAATAACAAATAGTTCAAAGTTTAGAGCCCTCAAATAACACATTAAACATATATATTTTTTTTTTACATTCGCACAAAATCCCTACAATTTCTAAAGAAAATATAAAGGCTGGCATCAAACTAGATCTTCACAAAAGTTGAATTTTATAAGCTATAAAATTATCTTCACTGTAGAAACTTGTCAATCAATCTTTTCCATTTATCCATGGCTTTTATTTAATATTAGTGTGTTGATTCCTGTTGGTTAGGGCAGGTTTGTTAAGGCATAAGTGTGGGAGGAGGTCCCGGGGTCAAGCCCTACAGACTCCCCTTTATCTATTTTTTTTTTCTTATTAATCTTAAAATTCTTAATAATACCTTACTTTCGTTTTTTTTTTTTTTTAAATTCATTTTATATATTTTCTTTTAAATTCTTTATTCCTTTATTTATATAATTATACCCTTGATATATACCATAATTTTCTTTATATAATTTTTTTAAATCAATTTAAACCATAGCAGTACATATATGAATTTTTTCTTTTTATATAATTTTTTTTTTTTTTACCAATTAAAACTTAAACCTAAATTTAATTTAATCGTTTAAATTTAAAATAAAAATATTTAATATAAGATTAAAACTATAATTCATAAAAATAAAAAATAATTATATATTTTTAAAAATAATATATCAGGTATAGTTTAATTTTAAAAGCCAAAATCCGGAACTGCTCGTGGGTGCAGTTAATTACTTCCTCTTACTTCTTTAATCCTAAACCCACTTACGCACCCCTCCTACTCTCATCCCTAACCTAAAACTATCCCTGACCCTTTAGGTAAACCGATTTGTGGCTCGAAGGACAAACCGGTCTGAGATTTCTTGAGCAGATCCAGAATGTCGTGCTGATGAGGGTTTATGACTTCGCCATCCATGGAGTAAACAAGGGCTGCGAGTCGGCCGATCTTTGTCCGTGGGCATGAAGAGACGAAAACGTTTACTAATGTAACAACGAGCACGCCGGAGGAAGTTGCCTTCTTCCTGGAAAGTTGTAACCGGCAGCTTGATTCGGACCTCGAATGTTAGGGGAGTGAGTTCTGGCGGATCTTGATATGCTTGCATTATTTGTATTCAAGATTCTAGGTCCATTTCTCCCCGAATATTTTCTACTATTGGTGTTAGTTATTTCTGACTGGGGTCTTAGTTTAGAAGCGGTGCTTTTCTTTTTGCATCTTGATTTGTCCGGGGAGCCGTTTAGTTAACTCTCCTGTATCAAAACTATTGTACTTTCGGTCCTTTTACTTATTTTTAGTTGGTAATGGTTTCAGTTGAATGGATGTCCCAATTAGATTTAGATTCTGCAACCAGATGGATGTCAACCAGGTGAAACTGAGGTTTATCGATCTCAGGATGGCATACGTAGATGAAGGAGGAGTCCTGGAACTTATTCATTAATTCCTTGCTGGAATGGAACCAGGGAAAAAGCATTCACTTCCATATTCCCCTTCATTCCCTTCATTCCATTGTCGATTCTTTGCTCGTTCATCCGGCCCATCACGGGAGGTGAAAGATCGTACAAGACTACTAAGGTAGGAAGGACGGTACCTCAAAGGATTGACTCCCGGACCAAGTAGGTTAAAGAACAAGCTACGGTTATAACTGGTAATAGTGCAAACTCATCTGAGACCGGGACAAATTCTGACTTTGTGGGTCCCTATAGTTCTACAATGTGAATGGGTGTGGTAAAGGTGCAAGCTGGAACACACTCTCTGGCCTGTGACCTATCCCACTCGCATGTGACCTCTTTCTTTTGTTTAAGCTGCGATAGGCAAAGCTTTCAAAATCGAAGCCTTAATCTTTTTAGGTCAGAGCAGAGCTTTCATCCTTTGCTTGAAATACCTTTTCCTTTATCGGCAACAGATCCACTATTTCATTCTGACAGACAAGGGAAAAGAAGATAAAACCGAGGTTACTGATGAGTGACCTCGGTTTTACCTTCTTTTCCCTCGTTTGTGGTGAACATCTCTCTCATCTGTTGGTAACATGGGAACATAATAAATATCGTTCGTTGGATCGATGACCTCCTTCTCTCGGGTATTTCCTTTGGATAAGTCACCCATGTTCCCCAACAAAGAATAGATTTCGCCAAGTCGTCGTACACGAGAAACAATAATTCATTTTCCCACCAGACAATCGAGCACCTGCAAGAGCGAGGAGCACTCTATCTACTTTTGAAAGGATGTTAAGTATGAGTCTTTTTTGGGTACTTGGTTTCCCATGAATACTTTTGTGGTCATTCATTGGACAACAAGAAAATTATCTTATTTTATCTACCATTGTATGACTATCTATGTTGAATGTTGAGAAATGGCACTCCATGTGACTCTTTCTGAATCAATGTGTTCCTTTCCAACAGGTTAATCAAATTCCTGGAGGACGTCTGCAATGTATTATCTTCAATTAGGCCTTGTTTAATGAACTGCTAAATCTCAAATGGGGAAACATTTCAGTGTATGTACTACTGTGGTGGCACTACTAAGAGTAATCATATCAGTCTCTACTAGTGGGCATAAAGATAGGCTACTTTGTTGCAGCATTTTCTTCATTAGCTTCATGCGAAGGTCTATTTTTTTTTTTTTTTTAATGAAATATACTTGCCATTGTTTGTTAGTTTCCATTATAAAGCATCAAATGTTCTCTACCAGGAGTTCTAGAGTAAATGGTGGACACTTTTTATTTTTATTTGTGTACTACGGTTGAGGCATTTCTCTTTTACCAATGAAAGAAGGAGGCGAGGAGGCTGAGGCGGGATGGTAGTCCACGAGAGAAAGAGATCTGCTACTTGGCGAATTGCTCTGTGGGTACGGGCCGAGGAAAGGAGGTCAACAAGTGAGGATAGGAGAGCGGATCCATATACATGTAGGTTCCAAACCTCTTTTGTTTTCATTATTCTTTTTGGTTTCCAAACCCGATGAAAGAGAGGGAAGTTAAGAAATTCATCCAGAGCAAGGGTTATCTTTTTGTGGATTAATCGAAAGCAAAGTCAAGGAATGTAAGAAAGAAGGCGTGTTGAATGCAGGCAAATCATGGAATGTATTTTGCAATTATGGTTCGTCTCCGAATGGTACCTATTGTATTGTACATGTGGTAGCTTTGTTGAGGCCTAATGATATATATTGATGCCATTCTTCTTATTTTGGTAACCAAGTTCATCGTTTTTGCTTGGGTTGTTCATTATATAATGTCTTATGTGAATTATATCCTTGCTTGTGGAAATTCAAGTAATCTAGTAATGCATACTAGGAACATTTTGATAACCCGATTTAGTTTTGTTCTCCAGATATGGCTTGGAATTCCTTATCCCATATTTTCTTGTTTAAGGTTATAATATTAAAATTATTGGGAAATTATTTTTATTTTGTATTAAAATTTACAGTAGTTCACGGAGTTAAGCGTGGGCTGAGTTGGGGCTTAGGTTTTGACACTAGGCCGAATTTCAAACAAGAACTCACGATACAATTGTAGAGACCCTAATTGATTAAATACAAAATTAAATTCAATTAACATAATTGCCTTATGTAATTCGTTCACTTCAAAAGCATAAATATTCGGCATAAGTTAAAATCTATCTACAACATAGGAAATAAATCAAACAAATCGTACCTTTGATGCTAATTCCCGTTGATATGGCTATCCCTTCCTTGTTGCCTTCTTTGTACTGTCTTACCCTAGCAGATGGGCCGTAGCACTACCAAACCGACTATCCACCCGACCGATGGGAGCGGTCTGTCAAGGCTCCTATCTCGAGGAAACCAAAGGAATCTTAGCCCAGGTGAAACCAGAGCAACCCGATTGCCTGATACTACTCCGGTCTGAAAACTCTCCCACAGGAGACAGGAAGACCAAACCAAAGAGCCAACTCCAGTCCCTCCTCCAAGATGCTTCCTCCCCCAAAATCCAGAATCCTCCTCCCAAAGAATGAAATGTCTTCCCCGTAAGGCTCTCCACCTCTTATCCCCTTTCACCGACTCTTTCTTTCATTAAATTCCTTATCCATACATTCATTACCTTATCCTCTTATTTAATGTCTTGTCCCATTTTTTTAATGCTTCTTATCCTTTATATAATGTTTGTTATCCCACTCATGTCATGATTTTAAATAAATTAGGGTATGAAACCTTTAATTTTTTACTCACATAATTAAAGGTTGATTAATAATTAAATAACCATTGACAATTATGAACAAATAATTAAATGAATTAATTTAGTTAATATATAAGAAACAATTGTTTGGATAACATCTTAGGACAATCAGATTCTCAATTTAATTATAATTAATAATCCTTTACATTTATTTAAGCGGGGTTACACAAGCTTTGTAGCTCTATCCTCCTTCAATGTCTATATACTGCTTGGTGATACAGAATAATCCGTGTGCACACTAGTGACACAATATAATTCAAGATCATAAGTATGCTTCACTTACCCCTTCCTCATATAGATCCAAATATTTAACTTCAATCTCACACAAGAGAAGGCCAAAGAGTTTAAAGCCTCCAACTTTTATCCCATAATCTTAGATGAATAAATCAATTGATTTCAATAGAATATTTCAAGGTGGAATTATGAGTATATCTCTAGCTCTGTGTGGTAGGGTTCAAGTCCTAGTTGGGTTACCGGGTTGCCAACTATATGGCTAGCAATTTGGTTTCCCGCCCTCCATTTCAGATATTTTGGAAGAGGGAGGATCTATAAAGTTTTCTTTGACATAAAAAGTCCCTTTCAGGGTCCCAGGTTTCAACTACTATTATAGATCGGAATAATGATTGAAGTGATTGTTTCAAGGCATATTCCCAAGGAATCAGAAGGTGAAATACTAGGGAGTCTTGTTGGGTCACCGGTCACTCTTGTGGTTGGTGATTGATTCATCTTCCATCAAGAAATTTTGGGGAAGAAGGAGGTAATTTGGTAAAAGTGTTATTAACCTTTGAGTTTGATAACATTCAAGGTTACCAAACTTGGATCTTTCCTACACACATACACACACACAATTTTAGGAGAAAAGGAGCTTACGACTAAATGGGAGCCTTTAACATGTGTAACAAATCTAAAATGTGGTTTTCCTTGAGGACTATTTAATTCCATGCATATGTGGGAACATAATCAAGAAGGAAAAAAACTCTCGAAGTTGGCTTTCAACAAGCTTAGATGTTCTCTTCTAGTTTCAACATCTTAGGATGGGGTTGAGTATATCCTCCCTCTCAGAATGATAGTTGTTTGGTCCTTTGTTGAGGATTGCTTAAATATTGTTTGTTGGTTGTATATGCGAGTATCCTAGACATTAAGGTTGAATTTATATAATTTATTGGAAATTCTATTGGTATATGGGGGACCATGGCATATTTCATTGTATGTTGGTTTCATACACAACACACACTACTATATGAAGTCTCTACCAAGAATTGGGTGCCACAATCAGCATTGACATGTTTACATGGTGCAATTATGATTAACATCCCTTGGGGAAGTGCTTGGGGATTTCACTATGAGGTCTTCCTTGGAATCTCTCTCTCTCTACACACACACACACACACCTGAAACACACACACAACGTGATGAACACACATGTAAATATATATGTGTAATCCACATGCATGGCATGTGTGCCTGCCACCACCCCACATATGCATACACACACATGCCTACATGCATGCATATGTGTGGGTGCACTCGCTGCTACACACACACATTACACACACACACACACACACACACACACACACACACACACACACACACACACACACACACACACACACACACACACACACACACACACAATTTGGTGGGTTAATTCAATTGGTTTGAATATGTTGTTTCATAGTAGAGTTTGACATGAGGTCTTTTTTTCTAGTTCAATTGAGGTTCAATTCTAGCTAAGTCTCGCTAGGTTACAAACTATTGCAGTTATTATTTGAGTCACCCTCCACAAATCTTCTAAGGAAGAGGGGGATCTAGTGAAAAAAATGTGGGCCAATGTATGTTAGATCAATTGGTTGAAGTGACAATTTAGTGGGATTAATTCAATTGGTTTTAGATATGTTGTTTCATAGTAAGTTGACATGAGGGTCTTTTCTAGTTCGAGGTGAGGTACACACACACACACACACACACAATTTAGTGGGTTAATTCAATTGGTTTGAATATGTTGTTTCATAGTAGAGTTTGACATGAGGTCTTTTTTTCTAGTTCAATTGAGGTTCAAGTCCAGTTGAGTCTCACTAGGTTGCAAACTATTATTGCGGTTAGTATTTGAGTCACCCTCCATACAAATATTCTAAGGAAGAGGGGGGGATCTGATGAAAAAAAAAATGTGAGCCCAATGTGTTAGATCAATTGATTTGAAGTGACTATTTCAAGGCATATTTCCAAGAGGTAACAATTTGAATCCTTAGGAGTCTTTCTAGGTCACTAGTCACTCTTGTTGTTCATGATTAATCTACCTTCCATCAAGAAATTCTAGGGAAGAATTGGTTGTACTCTGTGAGGTAACATATGACTCACCTATGGGTTGTTGATAGTTTTTAGGCTTACCAAACTTGAATCTTTCTTCGAAACACACACACACACACACACACACACACACAATTATAGGAGCGAAGGAGATTAGGGCTAAGTGGGAGCCTCCAACATTTAACAAATTTGAAATCTATAGTCCAAGATTATTCAATTCCATCACATATATAGGTAACATAATTAAGCATAAAAATACTTTCAAAGTTGACTTGCAATAATCTTACATGTTCTCTTCTAGTTTCAACATCTCGGGATTGGGTTGAGTATATCCTCCCTAAAAAATGATAGCTGTCTAGCTCTTTGTTGAAGATTGATTAAATATTATTTATTGGTTTTATTTGTGTTCCGAATTGATGTTGTATGGTTCAACTGCAAAGGGATAATACATTATTATCTCTTGTTAATGAGTTGAAGTCTTGCTTGACAATTTTTGTGATGTAAAATCATTCCTTAGTCTACTTTGTAAAGGGAAGTTGTTGGAAAGATAAGCAAGAAGAACATAGATGTTGTTCTGGAACAACAAAGAGATTTGTCCAACAGAAGCTGGTGACAATGGCAGAAGTGTGGAAATAACTAAAGTGAAAAAGCAACATAAGTGTGGAAGTAAACGGATGAGAATTTGTTCACATGTTATTATCTATTGCTGATGAAAAACTACAAAGGGAGAAGATGTTATTATCTCTTGTTGATGAGTTGAAGTCCTGCTTGAGAATTTTTGTGATGTAAAATCATTCCTTAGTTTGCTTTATAAAGGGAATTCGTTGGGATGATAAGCAAGAAGAACATAGATGTTGTTCTGGGACAATAGAGAGATTAGTCCAAGTGAAGAAAGGTAATCATCATGCTCATCATTCTCTTGAGGTAATCATCATGCTCATCATTCTCTTGTTGCAGTTAATTCCTTATATGATTAATGGATTATAGATTCTGGTGCATCACATCATATGGAAGCGAAAGAGGAAGTTTTTACTTCTTTGAGTTCATTCTCAAGACCCCCTATTCGCATGGATGATGATACTCTAGTGGAAGTAGCAGGAGAGGGGAGAGTGGAGCTCCATAATGGAAATTTTGAGAATGTTTTACATGTTTCAMAGCTTTCTATGAATYTGATCTTAGTTTATGAGATCACTCAAAAAGGTAAAAATGTTGAATTTACATCAAATTCAGTTTCTGTACTTGACATGTGTGRCAATTCCATTATTGCAATTGGTGAGGTGGATCACAAATAAAGGTTGTATAAATTCACTAAGTTTTCCTAAAATGACTCTTATTTACTACCTACACATAAGGAGAGTACTTTGCATGCACCTCCAATGAAACATGCAAATAATCTTGTGCTTCCATCAGTTCCAGACGTCAGAGATGATTCCATACACTCATATTATGTACATGGAAATGAGTAGGTAGTACATCCAGACAAGAAGCCAATGCCGAAGCTTCAATAGATTCCCAAGAGGGCATAGTTCACACTTCAGGAAGCATGTTCCCTTGCATGGAATCCATTGTATTCAAGGAGGACTCGATCTAAGTATGAGGATCCTTCTCATGTACTTTCATATTTTGAACCAACGATGCTCCTACATTACTATATGGTTCAATATTATGATCCACAAACCTACAATGAGGCTATGGGAAATGCATTATGGAAAGAAACCATGAAGAAGGAGTATGACTCACTCCTATAGAATCAGACTTGGGATCTGGTTCCACTTCCACCAGAAAGGAATATTTTCAGGTGTAGATGGGTCCACAAGATCAAGAGGTACAAGGCTAGATAGGTTGCCAAAGGACTTCATCAGATCCATAAATATTTCTACATATTCATGAAGAATTTCAGTGAGCAGAAGTTTCAAACTTTGCGGGATCGTCTTAGAGTGAAGAACACCGTTTCCTAGCAGCTGCCTTTTCTTCTTTTGATGCATTGTCTTTTGAGGGGGGTTTTGTTCCCACGTGGTTTTCCCTCTTTCCTCATTTTTATGCAGTGTCCATTAGTTGAATTGTACATGAGTACCTAATATGGCCTAGTTGCCGGGACTCATTTTTTACTCCATAGTGATATTTAGGGCAGTTTTTGGAGAAATTTCTATTTTTGACACACTAGTTCAGTGGGAGTTAACTATCTAGTTCTATTTTAGACTTTCTATTTAGATCATCACTATTATGCATGCATGCATTCCTAAGGAAATCTAACTACTTGATTGCTTTTCTTAATTATGGAATGTTCTTCCCTATATATGAGTGTATTCCACTCATTCATTGTATCATATTGTATCATATTGATCATCAATATCAATCATTCATTCATTGACCAGTTCATTGGAGTAGTGTGAATATATTTTCTCATTCTTCCATATTGAATCTCTCGTCCTTTCTTGATAAGATTTGTTTGTATTTTCTTTAGCTAGATCTCCTGTGCAGGTTTCGATGAAACATTGACAGGAATAACTCTTCCACCTCTCCTCTTATCTTCTCTCATCTCGTGTGTTCTTTTTGTTGTGTCATGTAATGTTTGTTGTTGCTTCATATCATCACATAAAATAGTGGTGGAATTTTCCTTCACTGCACATAGATTTTTTTTAAGGAGAAGCAAACACAAGAGGAGGAGGAGCAAAGTTGATTTGCATCAAATTTCCGAAACAATGAAGGATGAAAAGGCTAAAAGGATCCAAAGATAAGCCAAACAAGAGGCTAGAAATTAAGTCTTCATACCTCTCTTTCAAGATTTTCCCTGTGGTCGGCATGGAGTACGAGGATTACATATAGCAGAGGAGGATATAGGAAGAGTCATAGAAACAAAAGAGTCATGGAATTGGCACATGATATATTCATCAATACAACCGATTTCGAGAGACCATTTTTTGTGTTGTGAAAACAAATTGCAAGTACTAGATATTGTGAAAACCTTCAATGCCAACATAACAAACAATCTACTTGAAAATATAGTTATTTTTGTTTCAAGAGGTGGAGGTCTACATCACCATATTGAATTAGCTTCCAGATGTACAATACCATTTAGTGATAGCATCGTCTTGATGAAAGTAGATGTCTTGCCCTAGGTTTTGGAGAGACTATGCCATGTTAGTGCTCGAGAATTTTGTCTTGTTATAATGATTTCTAGTTGGAGGCATGACAACCTATACATATACAAAGATCAAGTTGTAGTGCCCCCCACTACTAAACCCATAAAAAATATTTGATACCATTTACCTAAATGCATACAACAAGTTTTAACATGCAACTAACATCAGTTTTAAAACATGATTGCAACCAAATTTAACATTCACATAGCAGCATATAATTGCTCAAACTCAAAGTATACACACAATAAATAAAACCCATAATTAAAAATATGAAATAGAGATAAAAACACTTATATTTTATCAAATTATGTACAACTATCTACAGAGGATGGATGTTCCTCCAAACCATATATTTGTTGCTCCAAATATCAGTAGAAAATCACCCTTGAGCTAGGGTTATGAATCCACGGGAGAGGTTGTCTCTCACTGTCCAATACATTCCCACAACAAGCTAATTTTCCTAAATCTATCCCAATCCACCAAATCTTTTCCCCTCAACCTGCACAACCTGAGAATGGGATCCCCCTTCACTACACATAGTCCCTTAGGAATTCCCACTTGCCTCCAGGGATCCAAAACATGTTGATGAGAAATATCTCTTGCTAGGGACTCCAAGGATGCTAGCTACCATAGGAAAACTCACAACAACAATATACTGCTCTAGAGAAATTTCCCGCACATAAATATCTCTCTATAGGCCTAATATCCTACTTCTACATGCAACGAGAGCTCCAACAAGCTTTCCATAGCACCTACTATGGATTCCTTTAAGCTCCAATAATCTCCACCGACTTGATGCTCCAAAACAAGCATGTAAAACCCTTCCTACACTAACCATTCAAATTTCCATTTTACCCATCCATGTTGATTCTCACATTCCCCAATGTTGATTGTACTCAGCCCCATGCTCTCATTAACTAAGTGAAGTGAATTTTCACACCCACACTCTTACATGTATTTAATTATTGGGGATTTGATACACTCAAAATGAAATTAGAAGGTGATGCAGACCCCACCCTCTCCTAGGGTCCGCACGAACTCCTGGTCTAGGATCATTCATAATCGAGATTCAAATCGACTCTTTGGGCCTTTCTGAGCCCCCATTATCAAACACATGTCCTTAATTTCCTTGGTGCAGGTTAATGCTAAAAACCTACAGGTGCTTTCTCTCTAAGGCCCTTTCTACTTTAAAAACAATTTTGGGCCCCTAGCCTCTTTTTTCCAGCCAACTCCTCACGTGGCCGAGGGCTATGACCAGGTGCCAAGAAAAACACACTATTTCGATGCTTCGATCTTTGACGATTTATGCCTTTCTTTCCCCTTAACTCCATTGAATACAAAAAACTTGTGAATTTCCAAAACAAAAGGCAACGAGATCAACGGTCCTCAACAGGCACCGAGATCGATGGCTCAGACTCTCCACGAGGATTTGGCTTCGACAATTTTCTAACCATGTCCAATACACATAACACTCACAAAGTTTCGATCGCCAAAAAAGACATATTTGACGGTCCTTATTTCACCACCACATCAACGAATCTATGCCTCTTTCGCAATTCGGGATTCAACGATTTCTTTTCCTCTCCAACGTACAACACTTGCAAAGTGTCGAATCTTGAATGCAGAAATGGCTGATCAGACGACTTCGTTGCTCCCCAGATTAACGACTGCTATTCCACCTCTGCGCTTCGGGTTTCAACGATTTTAACTCAACACCTTTCCACACAATCTCATGGATCGTAGAATCAACAAATACGCCCAAGTGTTAAATATATGACTCTCAAGATTCGATAGTTGGATGACTCGGGTCTCTTCTCTTCGAGATTTGATGATTTTTACTACACTCAACACACACATCCCTTCATATCTCCTGACGCAAAAATGCCAAAAATACTTCTCCGTCCTCCACATTTCCCCTTCCTGATTGACAACCAGGATTATTTTGGGACTTTGGGGATTTTCTTCCTTGTCTGCACGACGAATCAAATATTTCGAAGTGCCACGTCCCCAACTTGTGATCTATTTCCACATGTCCTTATCCAGTGGAAATATAGGATTTATTTCATCCTTTGAGCCTTCGTGAGTCCCCACAACACTGCACTCGGTTTTCTCTGGAGTGCCAGACCTCCGAACTTCTGGATCCACTGCCACGTGTCCCTTCTGATGGATGACTAGAATTCACTGTGGCTCCCGACCCTTTGGGATTCTTCCACTAATACTTGGCCAAAAACCCTTCGGAGTACTAAGGCTCAGAACCTACAGATCTTATGACGTCTGTCCTTTGAAACAAACGACTACGATTAGCTCCGCCCTTCGATACTTTGGGGTTCCTGATGCCTCTAAATTCAAAATATCCCAAATATGCGAAGTCCGATGGACTTGACTACTTAAAACTTGCACAACTCCTATGGATATAATGATTGTCCTCTCTTCTTTGATCTCCCGACTGGATATCAATAGTTGATTTCCGCTTCTTCACTGTGTCACCTCCTCCATCTAGAGTGTCTGTTCTCCGGAATCACGGATTTACTGACACATGTCCTTACAGATGGGTGGTCCCGTTTTACTCCGGATTCCTGGACTTCAGGGATCCTATCTCCTTCAAAACACAATCTTGAAAAACTTCAGATCTAACGAAGTTCAAAGGGTGCAGAGGGTTAAACCCCATGCAACTTACCTGGATTGGGCAACTGTAGATCCTCGCCCCTAGATCCAATGAACAATATTTGTCCTCCTCCTCTAGGTGCTCATCCTTATGGCTGGGCTCTGATATACTGGCCCAAAATGATTCTAACAGTAGATCTGATGACTATTGTAGCTTCTCCTCCTTTGCAGAATGTGCTTTCCTTCTGATGAAGGTTTTTTCTCAAGTAATTTCAAAGGTCTTGGCCTTTAATTTTCCCCTCTGCAAGCTTGACTACTTAACCTCTACTCACGTTGTTTCTCCTGAGCTTGGAACTTAAAACAAAGTTCACTTGCACATGTTTTTCGCTTCTTCCATAGTCCTAGACTTGGACTGTCTTTGCCTTCTGCACTCCTTGCATAGGCCTTGCGCACACTTGTGCTATTCCTCTTAAGTGTTTAACTCACTCAAGTCCTAAGGGTCTCGACCCTTTGTTCCTCCAAATGATTTCTTGTGCCCTTCTAGCACTTCTTCACTTGTCCTCTTGAGTTTGTTCAAAAATTTAGATGAAGTATTGGCACACACTTGCACTTCCCTTGCAGTCTAGGACTTAGACTGGTTTCTGGCACACTCCTTGTGCTCCCTATGCATAATTGAACTTGAATCTCCTCTGAGTCTTAACTTCTAGTGTGCCCACTTGGAACCCTTCTCACAGAACTCAAGACAAATTTCTCCTGCACTCGCGCCTACTCAATGCACTCCTTGTAGAGCCCTCAGAGTATTCAATAACTCTGGGAATTCTTCTTCAGATTGTTCAACAACTCTGATGTTCACTCCTTGCATAGTCCACCCTTATGGGGTAAAAGAATTGCTCTAGTGTGCCCACCTGGAACGCTCTTCTCTGAACTCGAAACAGAGTTCAAGTGCACTGCTTGCACTCGTTTCACAAAGTTTTCTCTCTAACTCTGGTGTGCACTCCTTGCACAAGCCTAAGAGCCCATAACTACCCAAAAATTTACAAAGATAGAGAAGTATATCTAATCCTGCAAATGAAACCTATTTTCATACATCTACAACATACATAAATAAACATAAGAGACATTCAAAAAATGAACATTCATCACACATAAAAAACATAGACACCTCATATGCAGGAAAACCTGCTTTTGTATTAATTATGAATGGTTATGTACAGAGATTTACAAAGGCTGGACTGCAACTGAGTCTCAAATCTTCTCCTCTCCCCTCTTGAGCTCTCTAATGCACTCAATAACAACTCTCTCATAACACTAATGAATTTTTATACAAGATATTTTTACAAAAGAGAGGCTCCTCGAGCCTTTCCTCCATCTACCTACTCGCATTGAATGGTATTCAATTACAATTAATGGAGAACTAATCCGACCCA
>SNQJ01S0015755.1:23090-39217 GCA_010110895.2 Picea sitchensis
ATCTCCTTTTGCACTGCAATGGGTAGTTGTTATTTCCATCCTATGGTCTGATCTCCATCACTTACAGGTTCATCTGGTGAAACATCCTATGTCTCCTTGAAGATATACAAATCTGCAACATTAAATATTGGAGAAATTTCAACACCACTTGGAAGTTCTATTTCATAGGAATTAGAAGAAAAGTTCCTTAAAATTTTACATGGTCCATTATTTTTAAGCTTTATTTTTTTACAAGTACCTACATGAAACCTCTCTTTCCTCAAATATTCAATGACCAAGTCATCAACCTCAAAATCCATTAGTATTCTCTTCATTTCTTCTCTCTGCTTATACTTGTGGTTGTTCTCTTGCAATTCTGCTTGACTATTTCTTGCAACTCTTGTATACTCACTGCAAAATCCTCACCATAAGCACTTCTTAATTCATGCTTTCCCAAATTCCTTAACTCATAGGCTCCCCTAGGATGAATTCCATACAAATTTGGAATGGAATCATCCCTATGCTTCTATGTGGTGAGTCATTATATGAAAACTCCGCTTGAGCAAGCATCTGATCCCATTGCCTAGGGTTCTTATTCACAAGGCTTCTCAAAATATTTCCCAAACTTCTATTTACTACCTCAGTTTTTCCATTATTTTGTGGATGATAGGTCGAGCTAAAAATGATATTAGTACTAATCTTTTTCCATAAGGTTTTCCAAAAGTGTCCCACAAATCTAGTGTCTCTTTCATAAACTATACTTTTGGGTAAACCATGGAACCTTACAACCTCTTTATAGAACAAACTTGAAACATTTGTTGCATCACTAGTCTTGGTAAAAGCAATGAAATGAGCCATTTTTGAAAATCTATCTACCACAACATAGATTGAATCATTATCTATCTGTGTTCTTGGAAATCCCAACACAAAATCCATACTCATGACTGCATCCCATGGCCTGCTTTGAATGGGTAGTGATTGATACAATCTTGTATTCTGACTTCTCCCTTTAGCATGCTGACAAATTATGTACTGCTCCACAAACTTCTTCACTTGATTATGCATACGTAACCAATAATAAAAAGCATTTACCTGAGCAAAGGTTCTATCTTGTCCAAAATGTCCTGATAGTCCTCCACTGTGTTTTTCTTTGATTAGATTCTCCCTCATTGAACACTTTGGTATGCCCAATTTACTGTTCTTGAACAACATTCTTTCATGTATCATATAGTCCAACCATTGAATTTTGTTACCAACAATGGGATTTTCCCAAGCTGCATAGGCATCCTTGAAATCTACATCATCTCAATACATTTATTTTAAACCATCAAATCCTAAAGTGTCAACTTGAAATGATTGAAAAATTAAATTAATTCTACTCAAAGCATAAACAACCTTATTAGTCTTACCACTTGTGTGTTTAATTACAAATGTAAAATTATGCAGAAATTCAACCCACTTGGCATGTCTTTGATTCAATTTTGGTTGACTACTTATAAATTGTAATGCATGATTGTCACTAAACATAACAAATTCCTTGGGCATGAGGTAGAGCCTCCACTTATTAAGTGCTTGAAGAATTGCATAAAATTCCTTCTCATAAGAGGAATATTTTTGTTTTGCTTCATTTAATTATCCAGTAAAATATGCAATTGGTCTTTGCTTCTGACTCAAGACAACTCCTATTGCATTCCCACTAGCATCAATCTCAACTTGAAAGAATTTATCAAATCTTGGCAAAGCTAACACATGATTTTCAGTGATATTTTTCTTCAATAGTTTTCAATTTATATCAGTTGCTTCAGTTCACTTGAATGGACATTTTCTTTCTTTGATAGTTTCTTCAATAGGTGCACATATCTGATTGAAACTTATAATGAACTTTCTATAAAAACTTGCAAGTCCATGGAAACTTCTTACCTCAAATTCATTTCTCGGGGTCAACCAATTCACAATTGATTGAAATTTTTTTGGATCCATCTTGAAACCTTCTTCAAATACTACAAACCCCAAATATATCATCTCCCTCTTCATAAAACTGCATTTCTTTAAATTTATCAATAGTTTTTCCTTCTGCAGGATACTCAAAACCATCTTGAGATGCTTTAAAATTTTCCTCTTTTGTCTAACTATATATCAAGATGTCATCTACATAGACTATCACAAACTTTCCAATAAATTCATGTAAGACCTCATTCATTAACCTCATAAATGTACTAGGATCATTTGTGAGCCCAAAAGACATCACCAACGATTCATACAGTCCACTATTAGTCTTGAAAGCAATTTTCCATTCATACCCTTCTATAATTCTAATTTGGTGATATCCCACTCCTTAAATCAATCTTTGAAAAATATTTTGAACCACTCAAACAATCCATCAAATCATCTATGCGGGGTAATGTGGATCTGTACCTTATGGTAATTTTGTTTATTTCTCTGGAGTTAGTGCACATGAGCCATCCTCCATCCTTCTTTGAGTTGAGTACTGTTGGTACAGTACATGGACTCAAACTCTCCTTCACCAATCATTTATCTAACATCTCATGTACCTTCCTTTTAAACTCTTCATTCTCTTGTGGGGTCATTCTATAGGTTGCTTCATTAGGAAAACTTGCTCCAGGGATTAAATCAATGTGATGGATGATACTTCTCATATGAGGTAAAGTGTTTGGTAATCCATCTACTATAATATCAACAAATTCATCAACCATACCTTTAAATTATGTAGGTAAACCATCTAGATTTGTATTAGTGAGTATTACCTTTGGCTTACCAATTAAGGGAAAATACATCTCTTCTTCTTTCTTGACTTCTTGCAACAAATCCTTCCCACTTATCAGCAGTACACTTGGACCAATTTCTTCCTTGGTTGTCTCATCCTTCAAAGGTAACAAAACATTCTTGTTCCCATTATTTTCGAGAGAATAAGTGTTCCTTCTACCATCATGGATGGATTTCCTGTCATACTTCCATGACCTTTCCAACAGAATATGGCATACATCCATGGGCATTATATCTCATAACACCTCATCCTTGTAGCTACCAATCTGGAATTCCAATTTACATTGTTCATTCACCAAAATCTGATGTCCCTTCTGAAACCAAGACACTCTGTAGGGAGTGGGATATTGATCTGGGCAGATCTCCACACATGGAAGGGAGTTTACTTTGTTCACCAAGTTGATTTGAAGTTGGCGACAAAGTGGTGAAAGTGGTGAATTTATGCTTTTATGAGTTTTATAATCTCACATATTTTTATTAATTCTTCGTGAGATAAGTCTCATGCATTTATCATTTTATTTGATTTATGCTTTGTGAGATGCTCATGCATTTTATTATGTTTTTTTATGAGGTTTTGGAAAAACTCATACATTATTATTCACTTTTGATGTAAAATGATTAATACTTGTGAGGGAAATTAGACTCACACATCTATCATTAAATTATAATTTTGGAAATTGGTTTTTATGTGAGAAACCACCTTACACCAATTTGCCATTATTCTCAATTATAGGTTGAGAGAATCAAGGGCATGGATGAAGAGTCTTGGGTGGTTTTGAGACTTTTCCCATTATGTGCTTGAATATAGTTTGAGATCCTACATTTATGGATTTTGTTTTTCCTCTTTTGCAATTAGATCCTATTATTGTGGATCTAGGAATTAATTCTCTTTTTTAAGAGAGAGTGAGGAAAAACTATATAATGCCTTATGTGAGCCCTATGTAGGAGGAGAGTAATGGAGAATTAATGAGTGGAGTTAGAAATCCATAGTGCTACTACTCCTAAGCATTGAGATACTTATTCATTAAGGAATTATCCTTCTTGATGTATGGCGAGATATGAGTGTCAGTAGTCTTCTTGAATCCTCATTGAAGGAGAAGGCATCTCTTATGTAATCACTTATGATAAGGTCCCAACATCCTTTGAAGAAGGAGTGAAAGCGATCCGTATTCCAATTGAAGCAAGTCCAGAGACATAGCCCAGGAGGGGTGAACTACATTACCAACATCAGTTGTCTCTCTCTTGTCTTTTCATATGCTTATTCCATTTTGATTTCATATGTGTTATGTATTATTGTTTAAAACCATGGTTAATAATGGAATCGTATGCCCTTTAATCCTTATGCAAATAATTCGTCAGAAAATTATTCTCGATTGAAAATAACTCACCCATTTTTAGATCAGATATACTAGCCTCTGCAATTCCAATTTCTCTACCATCTCTGTGGAAACCAAATTTGTTGTGCTACCACTATCAACATAAATTTTACAACACTTAGCTCTTGACTTACATACAATCCTAAACAAACTTTTCCTTTGAGATGGTTCATGAACCTCCTTTTCTTCCTTAACCAAAGGTCTCTTCAGCAACAATGATTCCCATACCTCTGGAGTTTCTTCTTTTTCTACTGCATTCAAATCTTCTTCCTTTATTTCTGCAAGATGTGCATTCCTACGATTTGTTGCCTTGTTCTCTGGAAAATCCCATAACACGTGTCCTATTTTACCACAAGTATAACATCTCATTTATCTACCTCTTCCTCGGCCTCTTGAGAAAAATATTCTGCCTCTTGATTCTCATTGTTTAAAACCATGGTTAATAATGGAATCGTATGCCCTTTAATCCTTATGCAAAAAATTCGTCAGAAAATTATTCTCGATTGAAAATAACTCACCCATTTTTAGATCAGATATACTAGCCTCTGCAATTCCAATTTCTCTACCATCTCTGTGGAAACCAAATTTGTTGTGCTACCACTATCAACATAAATTTTACAACACTTAGCTCTTGACTTACATACAATCCTAAACAAACTTTTCCTTTGAGATGTTCCTTATGAACCTCTTTCTTCTTAACCAAAGGTCTCTCTTCAAGAACAATGATTCCAGGTATACTGAGTTTCTTTTCTTTTTCACCGTGATCAAATCTTCTCTCCTTTATTTTCTCATGAAGATGCATTCCTAACATTTTGTTGCCTTGTTCTCTGAAAACTCAACACGGTCCTATTTACCAACAAGTACAACATCTCCCCCATTTATCTACCTCTTCCTCGCCTCTTGAGAAAAAATAAATATCACTTCCTTTGATTCTCTTAGTGTCTAGTTGTTTGAACTTCCTCATTTTATTTTGAAGGTTGAAATCTTCCTATGTTAGATTTTCCTTTGCCTCTCTTGGAATCCTTCCTCTGTTTCTCCTGGCTTTGATTTTTGGACAACTTCCCTTCTTCCTTCAAAGCTTATTGCTATGCATCTTCAATAGTTATCAACAACAAATTATTGATTTCATCTTGAATTTGATACCTCAAACCATTTATGTATCTAACAACCTTCTCAACATATTCTTCAATGTGACCAACTCTAATGTTCAACCTATAAAATTCCTCTTTTGTGTATTCTTTTTTTAACTCATTATAGTTTGGTTTGCCTTTGCAATTGTCTAAGCAAAATTCAATTGATAATCCTTAGGAATAAACTTACCTTTAAATTTGGTCACCATTCTTCCCCAACTCATGATCTTAACTTTTCCTTTTCTCCTTTTGTCTTCCTACAACTCATCCCACCATAGAGCCGCATGTCCCTTTATCCTAGTCACTGCATTCTTCACCTTCTTCTCCTCTTCTACTTATTCATAATCAAAATATTTATCCATGGAATTTATCTAGTCAAGTAATTCATTGACATTTAAATTACCTTCATACATGGACACTTCCATCTTATGCCTGGATCCAACTCTTGTGACCATTCTTACTAGTTGTTCCTCTGTTGTTTCTCCTCTTGGAGATCCTTCTGTTTCCTTGTCAGAGCCTGTATATTCACTCTCACTGATGTATCCTATGTCAAATTCTCTCCTATGAGTTGTCCCCATGGCCTCCATCCTTGCCTGGATGCACCTCAACTTATAGTGTAACTCATTAATTACCACATTCCTATCTTTGCCTCCTCTTCTGGGTGGCATGATTCCTTAGGTAGAACGTTTTTTTGATACCAAAAATGATGGAAAATACCATCAACTTCAACACTCTATCACAATCAATATTCGGGTTACTTGTCTAGCCTCGGATCAACATGAACAAGCGTTCACATTTTTACTTTTATCTACAACGTTGAATTTCATGTTGTCATAGATAACTTTGCACAAATTACCACTACCCGGATATACCTTTGCATGGAAGCATCAATGAACAAGGTTGACGAAATATGTCACATACAATTCTACACGAAATTCATCAAATAATGTGGGTGTGTTGTAGGCTACTCTGCATGCAAAATACTGCAACAATATTGACTTGTCGCAGATATTTACGTGGTGTTCCACTGCACCAAATATTGACTGTCTTTTCCTGTGAAGACAAATACTAATGAAATATTCTCTTAAACAATATTTTAGAACTTGTTGAATTTAACTACGCACGATCTTTCTGCAATCACATAAACTTGTCACTATGCCAAGATAGATTATACATAGTGTTTAACAATTCAAACACACAACGCAACAAAATGAAAACACACAGTGCAACGACACCACATGCTCTATTCTTTCTTTTTATCAATGAAGGAGTAATTTTACACATGAAATCTCTTTCCTTCTTGGTCTCTTAGACCCGTGTGATCCACACTTTTTACATATTCAATATCACACACTCTTTCACCTATGCCTCTTACAAAGAATTCAATATACCTGAGCCCTCAAATAGCTCACAAACAAATTAATTCCGGGTTATCTTAACAAATTCCTAAACTAGAGATTTGTTCCTAATATTTAACAACAAACTTAACAACTATGACAAACAAATCGATATCTAATCAAACAAACTCAATGAAAATGTCTTCTAGATACATTTCATAATAATTATAGATATAATAAAAGAAATTAGGGAACCAACTCCCTTGGTAAATTTCTTTGATCCTTGAGATCAATTCTAGAACTTGTTGTCAGATGCTCTCGCATCATAATAATATCATCCAAGAAGAAAATGACAAAATTTTCTAGGTAATTTCTAAAATATCCATTCATTAGACACATAAAAGTAGTTGGTGCATTTTTCAGGCCAAATGGAACCACCACAAACTCATAATGGCCATACCTTGTCCTGATTGTTGTCTTTTTATTTGATTCTCACTTGATGGTAACTTAACCTCGATTCAGTTTTGGAAAATATCCTTACTCCTTTTAGTTGATCAAAAGGATCATCAAGCCATGGTAGAGAGTACCTATTCTTTACCATAACCTTATTCAGTTGTGTGAATTCAATACACAACCTCAAAGTTCCATCATTTTTCTTCACAAAGATCACTGGGGCACCCCAAGGTGAGACACTTTGGTGTATATATCCCTTCTTCAACAATTCTTCTACTTGCATATAAAACTCTTTTAGCTTTGGTGTGCTCATTCTCTAGGGAATTTTGGACACTAGGGTAGCTCCAAGAATTAAGTCAATATCTCTCTTTGGTGGCAATCCTGGAAACTCTCCAAACACATATTCATATTTCTTCAATACTGGATAATCTTCGAGACTTGGCTTCATATCGTTTGTCGACTCTTCCATATGACCTGCATATATTTGACATCCTTTCCTAAAACTTATTTTTAACTACAATGCTAAAATATCTCTATTGGATATAGGTCTTGGAATACCTTGCATAATCCTTGAATTCCCTTCCTCATCAAGGCATGTGAAAGCCTTGTTGTAGAAATCTAGGAGAACACAATGCTCATCTAGACAATCCATACCAATTAAGAAATCATATGACCTAAGTGGTATGATGATAAAATATTCCTTAGTGATAACTCCATTTATGTTTACTGGGCAATCCTTGACAAGTTCATTGATGTTCCTCTTGGTTCTAGTGGCTAGATGAACCAACCAAGAATTTTCATGCTTATATCTCTTCAATTTAAACCTTTCAACTATTTTTGGATCTATATAGCTATGACTAGCTACAAAATCAATCAAAATGGCTATGGGATTATTATCAATCTTACCTTCTACCTCAATCATGTGGTATTGGTAGTTTTCATTTCAGCGTTGTAATCTCTTTTCCTTACTGACGTATCAAAGATGAAATGTCTTTTCCTCGTCACATTTTCGGTGTAGGATCCTCTTTCCTAGCTAACATATTGGTGACTTGGGAAGATCTTCCTTTGTTGACATATTGAATAAATATCTTCTTTCTTTGTCGGTGTATCGATGACTTGGGAATATCTTCCTTTGTCAATGTATCGATGAAATATCTTCTTTCTTCATCGGTGTATTAACCACTTGGGAAGATATTTCTTCATCGACATATTGACGAAAGATCTTCTTTCTTTGTTGATGTATCGACGACTTGAGAATATATTTCTTTTTTGATGTATCAACGACACATCTTCTTTATTCATTGACGTATTGGCGACTTGGAAATATATTTCTTTTCTGACATATCGACAAAATATGTTCTTTCCTCATAGATACACTCCCTTTATTGGAAACTTCAAATATTTTCTACTCACTAATACATGCCCTTTATCGATGAGTTAATATTTTTGTTTCTTTCCGATACATGCCCTTTATCGACAACTTAAGATCTTTTCTATTCACTGACACTCTTTGTCGGCCACCAAGGAACATTTCGACACTTTGTCAAATTTCCATATTTTTAAGCTCGCAAACTTGCGACTTTCGCGGATATCACGAAAATGATTGAATCGACCATCTGAGTTGAAAGCATCCATATAGAGTCCAAATTTACCCCCATAAACCACCATAATCATATGAAATTTGAAATTTAAGGCCTTGACCCCAATTTCATATGCTGGGAAAAATGGATTTTTACCAAAATCTACACATAGGTTAAAATTTTCTTTGTTGTAGTAGACCCAAGCAGGCCCGATGTTGCAACTAGATCTCTAATACCACTATGTAGTGGACCCCACTGCTAAACCCATAAAAAATTTCTGATACCATTTAACTAAATGCACACAACAAGATTTAACATGAAACTAAAAACACTTTTAAAACATGAATGCAACTAAATTTAACATTCACACAACAATGTATAATTTCTCAAACTCGGAGTATACACACAACAAATAAAACCCATAATTAAAACGATGAAATAGAGATAAAAACACTTATCTTTTATCAATAGATGTGCAACTGGTTGCATAGGATGAACATTCCTCCCAACTATATATTTGTTGCTCTAAATATCAACAACAAATCACCCTTGATCTGGGGCCATGAATCCATAAGAATTGTTTTCTGTCATAGCTCAATACACTCCCACATCAAGCTTATTTTCCTATAGCTATCCCAATCAAACAACTCTCTTCCCCTCAACCTGCACAACCCAATGAATGGGATCCCCCTTCACTGCACACAATCCTTGAAGACTTCCCACTTTCCTCTAGGAATCCAACATATGTTGGCTAGGAATCTCTCTTGTTGAGGACTCCAAGGATGCTAGTTGCCACAGGAAAACTCAAAGCAACAAATCATTTCTCTAGGAAAATTTCTCACATAAAAATCTCTCTCTACAGTCCTAACAACCTGCTTCTTCATGCAACAAAAGCTTCAACAACCTACCCGCAACACCTACTATGGTTACCTTCAAGATCCAATACTCTCCACTCCATTGTTGCTCCAAAAATTACATTTAAAAAACTTCCTACACTACCCATTCAAATTTCCCTTTTACCCATGCATGTTGACTCTCACATTCCCCAATTATGATTGTACTAATCCCCTTTCTCTCATTAACTAAGTGAATTTATCTTTGACACTCATCCTATTACACACATTTAATGATTGGGGATTTGATACACTCAAAAGGAAATTAAAAGGTTCATACACAATAATAATTTAGAAAGTGGGCTGAGATTAATACACATGAATATTTCCCCTTTGGAACCCTTGGATGCCACCCTCTCTTGTAGAAAATTAGCCCCCATTACTTTGTCCATGTCCATTTGCAGTTGACGTTACATTTTATTTTATTATTATGATATATAATGTTTACATCTTACATAATTGGGCTCACGACCATAAATTGTATTTACATTATACATCACTACATTGGGGATTAAAAATGGGGATGTTACAAAGAAATGCATGATCCTTCACAATGAATAAATATGTGGAGCGTTGAAAGCATGCCATTATAAGTCAAAGGGTTTGCAATATTGTTGTAAAGTCCCGTTGAAATTGTGAAGTCCTACAATTGTATTTATAATTCAACTCAAAATAAAAAATGTCCAAGTCCTTTTGCATTAATTTTTTTCTAAGACAAGTAAAAAAAATGATGAAAATCTGTTGATGGAATTCAAGTCACACTTGGACACTAAACACAAATTCAAGAATACGTTTAATGATTTAAGGAATCTAAGTCAAAGTTAAAATTTCATTGGAGGTTAAGAGTCATGTCAATTTTAAAATTATTTTTTGAGTCAAAGCCAAATCTAGAAGTCAAAATTGAGGTTGCAATCCAAGTTCGGAGTCAAGTCAAGTGAATTAATTCATTGCAAATGTCAAAGTTAAAAGTCAAGTCCAAATGTGAGTTTAAAGATCGTGGTTATGTAATAAAGCTCTTGTAAATTCATATTGAAAGTTGAAGAAGGTTGTAGAAGATGAAGATAGAAGATATAATATTTCAAAGGATATACGAATGAAGAAGATTAAAGGTCAAGAGTGTAGAATATGAAGATAAAGATTGAACCCGTTCAAAAGACCAGTTGAAGAGATACAGGATGGTGATTGAATATTGAAATCACAAGTATTTATTAAGGGGGAATACGAAGGATTAACTCTTTCTTGTGATATATGATGAAAACATTGTAATATATAATGTAGTAGGCCAAGTATAAAGTCTATGTATGAAGCGATTATGAGAACAAAAAAGAAAAGCTAGGGATGAAGCTTTGATAGAATCAACTGAGATATTTATGGATATATTCATTGAAACATTGTGGATATAGTTATGCATATGATTGAATTGAATATCTAATTATGAGATAGTTATTATGGTCACCTAAAGCTATATAAAGGGACCGATTCTATAATAGAAACACACATGGGATCAATATTATTGAATAGAATTTCTCCTTCAAGGGTTTCTTAGTGTAAAATCTAGGTGTTCCTTGCTCATATGTATTTGAGTATATTTGTTGCTACATATAAGTTCCAACAAAATAGAAGTATAGATCCAAAAACGAAAAAAAAGATAAAATATATATGATTTTTTTTAGTTCAAAATTTCAAAATAATAATAATATGTACCACAAATATTCTATAATAAGTGGATTTTAAAATAAAAAACTTTTTATTTATACTTCTTACATATTTTATATAGTCTTTGCAAATATATATTCATTATATAAATGTAGAGAAGAGAGAGAAGCCAAACTTCAAATAGAATTAGAGGTAATGCTTGATAATAAGTCTAGATCCTTTGAAGACAAGATTCATAAATTGATAGACAATACAACATTAGGGTTGGAGACTAAGTTGTAGAAAATGGTGATTAGATTACAAGAAATGGAAAATCAAAGCCAAGTAAAGAAACAACCAACCCAAGAAGGAGAGGTCAATAATTTAGAAAATCTTAATATGAGGAACAACTTTAAAAAGATAGAGAAAAGATAAATAACGATTTGGCCCTTAAATAGTTTGGATCATATATTGGATATCGAACCTATCAAAAATGAAATGAATAAGCTTATAGATTTAGACCATGAGTATAACAAAATATCATTGAACCTCACAATTTTTAGTTTAAAAGATATGAAATATGAATACACACTAGCACAAGTCAAGGAAGAACTATAATACAAATTACAAATTGAAACAACTTGTCTCATAGAAGCAAAGAGGTTGGGAGAAACAATTGAACATAAAGATAGATTAATTCGTGTTAAGGTAAGCTCTAATGACCATGAATATGACATACCCAATAAAAATTTGAGTTTAGAAGGGTCAAGGATATTTATAAATGAAGACCTCATTTCAGAAGACCAAGTTGAATTAAGGAATGAAGTTTAAAAGGTAAAAGAAGCCAATAAGGAATGAACATGGGCAATAATTAGGAAAATAAAAGGTATTATTAGGGATAGAGACAAAAAATATAAGAATAAATAGGAATTCAAGACACTTTGGATCCTCTCTTGGAACTGTGGTGGCTTTCCATGGAGTAAAGGGATTATGTTAAGTTGGATCTAGATTAAAATTGAAATTATATTGCTTGTTGAAACTTGGGAGCATGAAGAATCTAAGGTACCTAACATAGAAGTATTTTCCTTATGGTTGTTATGGAACACTAGACTCTACTGCAAAAGGATTAGAGGCATATATTGTTACACAAAAAAACATGTTTCCTCACATTAGGCTTCACAAGTAAGACCCTTTCAATTAATACATGTGAATGAAGATTTTAGATAGTAATGCTAAGAATGTTTATATAGAAATATGTTATTTTGCGCCTATTAATTCTACCTTTTATAAGAAAAATAATCTAGATAAAAATGATCCTTACAATGGCTTAGAACATGATATTTATATTATGAGAGATGAAGGGAATATCCTATTGCTATGAGACTTTAATGCTAGAGCAACAACTAATCAAGTTGTTATTTTAAGCAATGATTCCAACCCCTTACTATCTATGGTTAGATGAGGACTTTTCTTTAGCTAGTATATACAAAAGAAAATTTGAAGATTTGGCTAAGAATTTGTTTGGTACTGAGCTAATCAAGCTCTGCAATTCTCAAGATCTAATAATTTTCAATGGTCTAATGAAGCAACCAAAATTCAATTGGATGACTTGTATTCATGGGATTGGTAGCAGTGCCATAGATTATGTGATATATAATATCCACATATACAACCAAATAGTAAATTTTGACATCTTAAATGACCATGAGCCCGACTCTAATCATGGACCTTTAAACCTAATTCTAAACTTTGTCATGCACAAAATCCCCATTGAAGAGAATTCTAATTACCAAAAACACTTGATCTTCAACAAAGATAAAGATGATATTGTTTTAAAATATTTAAATAATGAATTAAATATCCTATAAAATAAGGACAATATTGAAGACCTCTATCATAATTTTAGAATAATCCTCTCTACTTCCATTAACAAGTTCTCTATCAAGGTGTTGTGTAAAAACGAAAATAGAATAGCCATCTCTTGGTATGATAAAGAGTGTAAGATTGTTATAAAAACCATTAGAGATGCTTCTAATGAATCCTTAAAATCCGACAAGATAAATAGGTACAAGGCCCTAATTAAAAGGAAAAAAAGTACTATATAAATAGAAAGCAAGAGAATCTTTTGCCGCTATCTAAGTTAGATCCTAAGAAATTTTGGAGGCAAATTTTGACTCATAAAATTAAATAAAACAATATGATTCCCTCGAGGGATTGAAATTCCTGCCTTAAAAATATTTACAAATCTCTTGATGTCATGGGAAACATTCAAACCCTTTCTACAAAGGAAGATTTTTTTTTATATAGAAGACATATAGTTTGGGGTTAAGTAGCTTGCAAAAGGGAAAGCTAGGGACATTGGAGGCTACTAGTAGAAATATTAAAAATTGGAGCACCTATATTCATCCCTCACATCTATAAGCTCTTCAATTTCGTTCTCAAGCAGGGCTTCCCTCAACCCTAGACTCGAAGCCTCATTGTACATATTTTTAAAAGAGGAGATAAAAGAATCCCTCTAATTATAGGACCATTATGATTTCCCCCCATTTATCCACCCCCCTTTAGCCAAGTTATATGGAATTATTTTGGAATAGAAGATCATTGCATGGTAGAAAGCCATGGAAAAAGAGCTAAAGGCCAAGACGAATTTAGAAGCTATCATTCAATTGTGGACCACATTATAATGATTATGATCATTGAAGAAGAGTGTCATGACAATAAAACCAATCTCCTATGTTGTTTCATTGACTTTATATGACAGATACAAGTAGAAGATTAATCCCAACAAGAAGTTTTTCAACTCCAAGAAGAAGTTTTCTTGAGGTGAGCTCTAAATATGAACGATATCTTTGCATTTAAGAAATTTTGTTGCTTCCTACAGTTCAACTTTTGTTATTTTGACTTTGGTTGGGGTTTGAAGGTGGTGAAAATGAGGCGATTCCTCCTTTGAATGATTGCAAATAGTTCGTAGCCAAGAGTGTGTGGAGGAAGAGGATGAATTTGTACATAGGTATCAGACAACGTCCATGGGGAAAATGGGTCATGGAGATTCGAGATCCCATAAAAGGAATTAAGGTTTGAATTGGAATGTTTAACATGGCCGAGGAGGTTTCCAAGGCCTATGATGCAGAGGCTAAAAAGATAAGAGGCAATAAAGTCAAGCTTAACTTTGTTGATGACTCGTGTTTTGTAAAAATGGACAGTAGAATGAAAATGTCAGGGAAGAATGTAAATTCATGTACAAAAAACCATGATTTATTATTGGGTTTTAATATAAACAGTAAGGTAAAACCTTCATATAAATGGTGGGACATAATGCTACAAAACAAAGGATAACATGATTTTTCCAAAGAATTGTCTACTTTGGAATCATATCTTGGGTTGTTAGGGAGTCCTAATCTTAAAGCAACTATGGATGGATCAATAGAAGTTGTGGGTCACGTTGTAGGCTATTTTTCAGATATGGAAGGTTCCTTGAAACCATGGATCTACGATGATCTTCCAATTTCAGGTTCAGTTTATCAAAGCAGTCCTAGTTCTTGCTTCTAAGGCTTATTATAAATATATAACAAACAAGCATACTGGTAGTCTAAGTTTTGTGTTGCAGGTCTATGTATAGCATGTATACTGTTTTAAACTCGTGTTTTTCACTTTCTATTTATGTTTATAATTTGTTTTCATTTGTAAAGTCTCTTCCAAGGCTGAAGAAAGGATAGTAGAATTCATATGTAGTCAAATTCAGATGTAGTCAAATTGGTTCTCAAACATTTGGGGATAGTAGAGTTCATATGTAGTAAATTGGTTTTGAAAATTTGGGTATTGTGACAATGTCCTTTCCTATTTGATTATTATACCAATGTGATGGGTAATAGTTTATATATGGAAATATCCAATATAAGAAAGATAGAGTTGAAGTCTATATGAGATAAATAATATATAATTGAAAATGAATGAATTGATAATGATACAATGAACGTTGTGACATGTATATTTATCTACATGAATTAGTCTTGAAGTTCAAGGGTTATGTTCTTTAGTTTATAATTTATTTGTACTTTATATCTCTTTAATGATTCTTTGTATGTTCAATATTTTAAAAGTAATGTCTTTATTCTTGCTTGTAATGCTTTTACATGATATTTTGTTCTTGATCTTGTCATAGTCAAAGAGATGAGGTGGTATTTTTTTGAATTATTAAAGATTTTTGTTCTAGTATGGGTATGATTGTTAACACTGACAAAATGAAGGTTATGATAATTAAATCCAAAAATATCATTGATGTTAATTTTGTGTATGACAACAACAGTTTGGAGGAAGTGACTTCATACAAATATCTTGAAATCGGTCTTTTGATATAATTTTGTGTATGACAACAACAACTTGGAGGAAGTGAATTCATACAAATATCTTGAAATCGATCTTCATCACAAGCTTAGTTGGAACTATCGCATTGCGAAAAGGATAAATGGAGGGTGGAAAGCTTATTATGGACTTGAAAACAATTGTAAATCAATAGAATCTTTAGCTATGGGAAAAGAAGAAACTTTTCTTTGAGGCTCTCTTCACTCATGTTATCTTATATCGTTGTGCAGTTTGGGGCTACAACATCTCTACATAATTCTGGAGAAAGATAGAGCAGATCCAATAGTGTTTTATAACTTATAATGTCAAAATTAAATACAATACACCATATTATATCCTCCTCATAGAAGTGAGTATCTTCCCCATTAAGAGCACACCTATGAACAACATGGATGACAAAAGGATTCCTAAAATTGATTCAAACTCTAGTCAAAACCACCTTTAAATTAATAGAATTCATATTTTGTTTCCTTTCTATCTCAATAATAAAGTAGTAAAACAAGAACTAAAAACATAGAGTTGAATTTGAAGTATATAACATTTTCCTCTCAATATGTACAAGTTATGTAATGAAAAAGGCAATGCAAATCAATGGGAG
>SNQJ01S0015755.1:39698-63996 GCA_010110895.2 Picea sitchensis
TGGGTTTGATGGTTAAGAACACGTGTTTCCTCATAAGAGGTCACAAATTCAAATCTAAAGGGGGTAGGTATGTGTACCTCCATAGACTTTACCAGTCAAATCACTGTAATGTTTGACAATAAATTTAAATCGTTTAAAGACAAGATTTATAAACATAGAGACAATAAATTATTAGGGTTGGAGACTAAGTTGCGAAAAATGGAGATTAGATTACAACAAAATAAAAAATCAACCCANATGTGTACCTCCATAGACTTTACTAGTCAAATCACTGTAATGTTTGACAATAAATTTAAATCGTTTAAAGACAAGATTTATAAACATAGAGACAATAAATTATTAGGGTTGGAGACTAAGTTGCGAAAAATGGAGATTAGATTACAACAAAATAAAAAATCAACCCAAGAAGGAGAGGTCAATAATCTAGAAAATATTAATCTGAGGAACAAGATTAAAGAGCTAGAAGAAAAGAAAAATAATGATTAGGCCCTAAAAAGTTTGGATGGTAAATTGGATATCAAACCCAAGAGTAATCTTATAGAGTTAGACCACGAGCATAACAAAAGATCATTGAACTTCATAATTTTTGGTTTAAAAGAGAAGAAATATAAGGACACACTAGCACTAGTCAAGGAAGAATCACACTATAAATTACAAATTGAAACAATTTGTCTCATAGAAGTAAAGAGGCTAGGAAAAATAATTGATCATAAAGATAGGTTAATTCATGTAAAGGTAAGCTCTAATGACCATAAATATGACATATTTATAAATGAATACCTCATTCCAGAAGACCAAGTTGAATTAAGAAGGAAGCTCAAAAGGTAAAATAAACTAGGAAGGAAGGAAAATGAGTGATAATTTGGAATATAAAGCTATTATTAGGGATGCAGACCAAAAAAATAACAATAAATAGTAATTTGAGAAACTCTGAATTCTCTCTTGGAACTATCATGGCTTTTCGTGGAGCAAACAACCTATGTTAAGTTGGATCTCAAGTGAAATTGATATTATATTGCTTGTTGAAGCTTGGGAGCTTGCACAATCTAAGGTCTCTAACATAGAAGGATTTGTCTTTTGGTTGGTATGGAACAAGAGATCCTACCGTAGAGGGATTGGAGGGATAACTTGTTACATAAAAAAGAACTTTTTTCCTCACATTAGGCTTCACAAGAAAGACCCTTTCAATCAATACACGTGGATGGAGATTTCAAATATTAATGGTAAGAAGATTTATATATAAATATGTTTTTTTGCACCTATTAATTCTACCTTTTATAGGAAAAACAATCTAGATAAAAATTGTCCTTACAATGACTTAGAACTGAATATTTACAATGTGAGAAATGAAGGAAATATCCTCTTGTTAGGAGACTGTAATGCTAGAGAAACAACTAATCAAGCTATTATTTTAAGCAATGATTCCAACCCTAATCCTCTATGGCTAGATGAGGGCCTTGTTTTAGCTAAAAAAAAAAAAAACTCTAAAGACTTGGTTTAGAATTCATTTAGTATCGAGCTAATCAAGCTCTATAGTTATCAAGATGTCATAATTTGCAATGGTCTAATGAAGTGGTCGAAATCTAATCAGATGATTTTTTCTCATGGGATTGGTAGCAACATCCTAGATTATGTGATATTTGATATCCCCATATACAACTAAATGATAAATTTTGACATCTTAGATGACCATGAGACCAACTCTAATCAGAGACCTTTAACTCTAACTTTAAACTTTGTCATGCACAAAATCACCATTGAAGATAATTTTGATAACCAAAAACACTTGATCTTCGACAAAGATAAAGTTGATCTTTTTTTAAAATATTTTAATAAATTAAATCTCTTGTAAAATAAGGACAATATTGAAGATATCTATCATAATTTTACAAAAACCCTCTCTACTTCCATGGACAAGTTCTGTATCAAGGTGTTGTGTAAAAAACAATATAAAACAACCAACCTTTGGTATGATAAGTCATGTAAGATTTCTAGAAAATCCATAAGGAATGCTTCTAATGAGCCCTTAAAATCCAACAAGTTAAATAGGTACAAATACCTAATTAAAAGGAAAATATGTGTTATATAAATAGAAGTCAAGAGAATCTTTTGCACCTGTATAAGCTAGATTCTGACTCAAAAACTAAAAAAAAACAATATGATTCCCTTGAGGGACTGTTATTCCTACTTTAAAAATATTTACAAATCCCCTTATGGCGTGGACAACATTCAAACCCTTTTTACAAAGGAAGAAGTTTTTTCTATATAAGACATAGAGATTGGGGTTAAACGACTTGCAAAAGGGAAATATAAGGAAATCAAAGGATACCAAGAAGAAAGATTAAAAATTGGAGGGGTTATCAACATTCATCACATCCATAAGCTCTTTGATTTAGCAGTCCAGCAGGGATTCCCTAAATCCTGGACTCAAAGCCTCATTGTACCTATTTTTTAATGTGGGAAAATTTTTAACAATCCTTTTAATTATAGGACCATTATGATTAGTTCCCTTCTAGTAAAGTTATATGGAATTATTTTGGAAAAGAAGATCGGTGTATGGCTAGAAAGCCATGGAAAAAGAGCTAAAGGCTAGGAAATATTTAGGAGCTATCATTCAACTAGGGACCACTTTGTCATGCTTAGGATCATTATAGAGGAGTATAGCGATAATAAAACCAAACTCTTATGTTGCTTCATTGAATTAAAAAAACAATGTTTTACATAGTGTTCGGTACTAACCTTTGGAATAGATTAGGAGATCTAAAAGTTAATTTCAAGTTGAGAGCTACTACAATAAGGTTGTATGAGAATATTATTTCCAAGTTTAGGAACATTGAGGGCTAGTCAGAAGAAATTAATTGTAATATAGGTTTTAAGTTATCAAGAATGGATCATTATATAATTTTTCATCTATCTTAGTACTTTATGGGTGGAAAAATTGAAGGAATTAGTTTGGAGGGCCCATTTTAGTGGCAGGTCTTATTTTGGAGATTTGGGGTCTGAAACCTTCCAAAGCCATTTTGAGGCAATCAAATGGTATTTTTTGGGTAAAAAATTTTCAATCATAGATCCCACCCCCTGGAAATTGTTCTACACATGGAGACCTTTCCAACGGTGTGAAAATCACCTCAATTGGTGATCGTATGCGGAAGTTATGTCTCTTGCAAGTTTACCTACCATGTTGACCACCTTGGTACCAAGTGGACACCATGTCAACCCACATTACCAACACATGTAGGGCTAGCCACGTGTGGACTTTCAAGAAGATTTTAGAAGTTACAAAACCTAACACTAATTGAGGGTTGAGATATGCAAAAACCCTAACCCTTTATGGCTATGAGGCTATGTTAAATACTGGGCTGCTAGGAGGAGAAAGGGTTTTGTTATTTAGTATTGTACTTGTTCCATAGTTGAGTAGATAATCTAGCAGTGGGATTTGAGAGCCTAAAAAAAGAGGAAAAATATTTTGTAGCAGCCATTTAGGCCACAATGTCAAAGGAAACTCCATAGTGAGTGTCCCATTTCTTTATACTTGCATTTCATAGTTGAAGAAAAGTGAGTAACGCATAGGCCTCACCTTCTAGTTTTGTTTATTCCCATATTGGGTTTCCTAATATACATACTGCGTTCATTTATGTGGATAGTGTGTTCTTTTACTTGTTTTGTAATTTTCCTATTTTAGTTATTTTCATAAATTTGAGCAATAATCTAGTGCTAATAAATTTGCGATATAAGGAAATTAGCCTGTATAATAAAGATTTCAAGATCTATTGTGATTAAATGTTCAAGTGGAATATCCACTATAATTTATAGATTGTATTGGTATCATGGTATTTTTCTTTGGGGTATTTGTGGGAAGTTGCAGGATCTAGGAAATTGGCTTAAGAAGAAAGTCATAGATCCCTAGACATGGCAGATGAGTTCAGTCTTAACAACCCTTCATATGTAGCAAAAGAGAGATTTGTGAGGCTAGAAGAGCAATTCATTGATATCTCTTGCAACATGGCCCTCCTCATGGCATCTTTAGCGAAAAATTTCATACCTTTTTCAGAGAGGTTAGTGGTTCTAACTTAGAAGTTGAATCGGTTGAGAAATTGGGAGATAATGACGACCCAGAAAAGGAGTAAAAAAAAGAGCTTAAGAAAGAGAAACTAAGTTCCAATTCCATCACTCCTTCACAACCTCTAATCAAAATGGAAGAAAAAGTGGAAATCGAACACTATTAAGTTGAGATTGATGTTGTTAAGTTGAATAATTGGTTGCAACAATTGGAAGTTTATTTCAATATCCATAATATAGAACAAGAGAAAAAGATTTGGTTTGTGCTTGACTAAAACTAGAGGTCCATGCACTAACCTAGTGGGAAAGCCACACAAAGAAACTTAGGTTGGAAGGTGATCCACCAGAAACTAAGGGGGAGGCATTTAAAACCATCATCAAATCCCAGTTTTACCCTATTGGGTATGTAGAGGATCAGTGGATCCATTGGCATCACTTTGGGCAGAGGCAGGGGCAGAGTTTGTAAGAGTACACCATTGAATTCAAGAAGATGACAATCATGTTGGGTATCTCTCCCACGAACCCAAACATACTGCTCAAGTATTTTGGGGGTCTACACAATCATTTGTAAAATCAAGTGATGATGTTGTGTGAAAGCATAATACATGGAGAACATAGGCCATAAGAAAGGAAAACCAAGTGGTTCTAAATATAAATACCACCAATATGCTTCCAAGGAGGGGAAGAATAAGTGGAAAGGAAAAGACAAAAAAATGACAACTACTACACATCAATGCAAGGATCCAAACTGCCATTGTAATATCGATGGTCACACCGAAGATAAGTGTTGGAAGATACATCCATAGCGGAATCCAAAGAACCATAAGAAGGATGTCAAGAAGAAGAACCTATTGGGTATGGATTCAGGTAACCAGGTAGAGAGTATCTTGAATGTGGTTGAGACGATTATCTGCACTTCAATGCAGAAGGAGGTGAATCTGTGTAGCCTTCATCACAAGGTAGAGAAGGCAATGAAACAAATATTCCATATTAATATTCAAGTCAAAAAGACCAACATAGATGCCCTATTTGATTCTAGTTCACAGGACAACCTCATATCACAGGATCCGGTTATAAATCTTGGGTTGGAGGTTCATGATCGTCTAAATCCATATCCATTAGGATGGGTGAATAAGGATGCAGAGATCAAAATCACTAAATAATGTAAGATCAAGTTAATTTTAAGTGTATACTTTATTGATGAAGTGGAGCTAGATGTAGTACCCTTTGATGTTTGTGGTGTAGTTTTAGAAGCCCCTACATGTATATTAGGGATGTGATCTTCATGAGGAGAGCGAACCCGTACTTCCTCATCAAGGATGGGAATTATTACATCATCAATGCACACAAAGGTAAATAGAAGATCTCTCTAGTAAGTGCCAACTAAGCTAAAAATTTGATCAGTTCTAGTAAGAAGTACATATTTCTTCTCTTAAGAGAGAATCAACCAAGGGAGGAATTGGTAAGAGTCAAGGAATCCCTAGAGGGATGTAGTGAAGAGAAGAAACAATAGTTAGAGAATTTTTTGTAGGTGTATAGAGAAGTGTTCCATGAGCCTAAAGGGTTTCCACCTAAAAGGGAAGTGGAGCATGAGATACAATTGTTTCCTGACTCCTTGTTACCAAATATTGGGTTGTATAGATAGTCTATTCTGGAAGTAGACGAAGTGAAGAAACAACTGGAGCAGGGAGTTATTCGACCAAACACCTCACCTTGTGGTCCAACTATCATCATAGTACAAAATAAGCATGGGAATTGGTAAATGTGTATTGACTACAAATATTTGAACAAGATCACACTCAAGAATAGGTATCCTTTGCCCTGGATTGATGATTTGTTAGACTAGTTGCAACATGCCAAGTACTTCACCAAATTGGATCTAAAATCATGTTACCACAATGTACGTGTTAAAGAAGAAGACAATTTGAAGACTACCTTCAAGACAAGGCAAGGTCTATATGAATGGCTAGTCATGCCTTTTGGCTTATGTAATGTGCACCAAATACATTTATGCGATTAATGAATGATGTATTGTGTCTCAATTTAGATTCATTTTTTATAGTGTATTTGGATGACATATTGGTTTATAGCTCTACCTGGGAGGAGCACATCTCACATATCATTTAGGTGTTAGAGACTTTGAAAAATCATTTTAGCTACTAGCTAAACTCAAGAAATGTGAGTTTTTTTTCTCAATAATAGTTATTGGTGTTGGGATACATGAATGGTGGAGGGGAACTCAAAATAGATCTCAGCTTGAAGATGGAGGACATCAGTAAGTGGTCAATTCCTACTAATTTCGAGATTTAGGGCTAAGTGGTCAATTCCTACTAATTTCACTGAATTTAGGAGCTTTGTTGGGGAAATAAAATACCCATTGAAGTTCATAGCATCCTTCTAAAAAATAATTGCACCACTCCATGCCATAACAACCATTGGTAAGAGTTTCCAGTGGGGAAAGAATCATCGGAAAGATTTCAATGAGTTGAAATAGAAGATCATTCAAGCACCATTCCTTGCATTGCCTAAATTGTAAAAGTTATTTGAATTGCAGATAAACATGAGTGCATATGCTATGGGAATGGCCTTGGTGTAGGGAGGTAAGCTAGTATGCTATCGTTTTGAGATGTTTCATAAGGGAGTCATGAACTTCCCTACATATGATAAGGAAATATATGCCTTGGTTTAAGTGGTTAAGAAGTGGAAACACTATTTGATGGGCAAGGAAACCATTATCCACACTGGTCACCAACCATTGTAGTATTTGTAGGCCCAAAGTAAGCTTAAGAAAACTAGACATTACAAGTGGATGGGGGATTTTGCAACACATCTAGTCATCAAATATAAGAAGGGAAACACTAATGAGTTGGAAGACATGCTTTCAAGGCCACCCACATCCATGATTATAGCTTTGGGGACTCTTATGCACATGGATCCTTTTACCCATGATGCATACAAAGATGCATACACAGAAGATGAGGAATTTAAACATGTGTTTCAATAGCTACAGAGTCAAATTTGTATAGAAGAAGGTGATAAAAGGATGACTTTCATCTCCAAAATGGGTTTCTCTACAAGCTAGAAAAGTGTGTTCCTTAAGGTGAAAATTGCAACTTATCCGAGAAACTCACACCTCCAAGGTTGCAAGACATTTTGGTGTTGGGAAGAAAATTACCAACTTACAAAGGTATGTGTATTGGCCCAATATGAAAGAAGATGTATCTTAGTATATTAGAGGATGCATACCTTGTTGTACCATCGGGCCAAATAATAGAAAGAAAGGTTTATACCAACCCTTACCTATACCCACTCGACCCTAGGAAATCATTTTCATGGATTTTGTGGGTGGTTTTCCAACAACCAAGAAGGTACATGACTATTTGTTTGTGGTAGTTGAAAAGTTCAGATAGATGTACATTCTTATGCCTTGTAGAAAGACCATCAAAGGACAACAGGAAACAAACACGTTCTTTGAATAGGTCTAGATGAACTTTGGGATACCAAGGAGCGTCATCTCAGACAAGGATACCATATTTCTCAGTGCCTTTTGGACTACAATTTGGGAGAATATGGGCATCAAATTGAAGACATCTACGACATTTCATCCATAGACATATGGACACATAGAAGTAGTCAATAGGACATGGGTGCAAAGTTTTAGGGGTTACAATCAAAAGCATCCAAAGACCTGGGATGAAAATATGATCTATATTCAACACTCTTACAACAAAGCGGTCCATCTACCTATAAGTCCCCTTTTGAAACTTGCTTTGGGTATTTTCCACCTTTTCCCTTGGACATTTATGGAGAACAAGAAGGAGTGAGGGAAGACACCATAGGACAAGCGCTGAAAGTAGAGAAATTTATTAAAACAATTAGGAAAATCTATTTTCAAGTATCTGAGACATTGAGGAAGTCACATGAAAGGTACAAGGCCTGACATGATTAGTGAAAAACTAATAAAACATTTAAGGTGAGAGACAAAGTTTGGTTATAGTTGAACAAGGAAAGACAATGGGGTCCTAGTAAGAAGATCAAGGCTCTGGGGTATGGCCCTTTTGAGGTATTGGAGAAGGTGGGTGATAATTCCTACATACTCATTCTACCCCCATACATGCACATTTACTCAATAGTGAATGTGGAAAATATAAAACTCCATGAGCCTTCCATGTTGGATCAAGAGATTGAGGAGTAGGTCCTACCTACCATAGAGAAATTAACACCAAAAGCTTAGGCAGGGTTGGAAAAAGATACAGTTTTGCAGAGGAAGTCTAGAACTACCAAACAAGGGAAACACGACCTTTGGTAGATTAGGTTGAAAGGACAACTTCCAGTGAAGGAAAAATGACACTCTAGGGAGAAGGTATAGGAAACATTTCTTCATCTCATTAAGTAAAATATTTTGGGGACCAAAATCCTCAAGAAATGGGTAAGTATGATATGGAATGGATCATTATATAATTTGTCTCCTATCTTGGTACTTTTTGGGTGGAAAAATTGGAGGAATTGGATCGTAGGGTCCATTTTAGTGTCAGGTCCTAGTTTGGATATTTGGGGTCCATAACCTTCCAGAGCCATTTTGAGGCATCAAAAAACATTTTTTGAGGTCAAAAAATGTGATCAAAGCTCCCAAACCCTTGATGTTATTCTACACACAACGACCTTTCCAATGGTGTGAAAATCATCTCAATCAAAACTCATATGCGGAAGTTATGTCTCCCACAAGTTGACCTACCTTGTTGACCACCATGGTATCAAGTGGATGCCACATCAGACCCGATTACTCACACATGTGGGGTTGTCCATGTGTGGACTTTCAAGAAGATTCTAGAAGGTCCAAAACCTAACACTAATTGAGGGTTGAGACATGAAAAAACTCTAACCCTAAATGACTATCAAGCTATGTTAAATACTTGGTCGCTGGGAGGAGAAAGGGTTCCATTCTTTAGTATTGTACTTGTTCCATAGTTGAGCATAAAATTTGGGAGTGGGATTTGAGAACATAACGTAGGAGGAAAAATATTTTGTAGAAATCATTCATGCCATAGTGTCAAAGGCAACTCCATAGTGAGTGCCCCCTTTCTTTGTACTTGCATTTCATAACTGAAGAAAATGGACAAAAGCATAGGCCTCACCTTACAATTAGTTTTTCTCCCGTATTGGGTTTCCCAAGATACATCTTGTGTTCATTTTTGTTGATGGTGTACTCTTTTACTTGTTCTTTCATTTTCGTATTTCGGTTATTTTCATAAATTTGAACAATAAGCTAGTGCTAATAAATTTGAGATTTAAGGAAATAAACCCGCATAATAAAGTATTTCAACATAATACAAGATCTATTGTGACAAATTGTTCCAGTGGAATATACATGGTAGTTTACAGATCATTAAGAAAGGTTGTCCCTTGTCCCCTACCCTTTTTTGCATATACATTGACAAGTTAGAGGGTTGTTTGGAAGAAGTAGGTTGTGTTAGCTTGACTCTAGCTAGTATAGTCATCATTCTTCTTCTTTACACTAATGATATTGTTCTTATGATGAGTAGTCCCTATTATCTCAACAAGCAACTAAAACTTCTCAAGTATTTATGCTCTAATACAAGTATGATTGTTAACACCGACAAAACAAAGGTTATGATAATTAAATCCAAAAAGAATCACTTACACTAATTTTGGGTATGACAACGACAACGTGGAGGGAGTGATTTCATACAAATATCTCAAAATTGATCTTCGTCACAAGCTTAATTGTAACTATAGCATTGTGAAAATGATAAATTGAGGGTGAAAAACTTATTATCAACTTGAAAATAGTTGTAAATAAATGAAACTTTGGCTATGGGATAAGAAGAAACTCCTCTTTGAGACTCTTGTCAATCCTATTATCTTATATGGTTGTGAAGTTTGAGACTGCAACATCTCTAGAAAATCATGGAGAAAGATAGAGCAAATCCAAAAGTGTTTTATAACTTATAATATCAAAAATAAAAAAAATACACCCTAATGTAATCTAAAAGTAATTCCTTTCTTTTTCTTAAGTTTCAATAAATCAAATTTACAATAAATATGTTACTTTCATCATCATTCATCATCATCATTTAGATAATTAATTTTTATTTTTATTATAATTTAAAAAATTAAAAAACAAATCCAATCTTTTCTCACTTTAATATTCTTATATATCTTTAATAAGAAAATAGTTGCAACTTAATGAAATTTAAAATTGCATAATGTCGATTCCATTTGTGATCACACGATAATATTTTCCCATTGAAAAAAAAAACAAGAGGAAACAAAAATTTCCCAACTCATTGGGCGATAAATAAATATCATGATTTAAAAGGGTAACCCATTCATTTCTGCTGACTCGTCACTTCTTATCTGCCACTCCACCACAACTTGCATAGTCACTAAGGTATAGTTCAACAAATTTATTATGTATAATAATTTTGAAAACGTATTATATATCTACTTCAAGAAACACCCAAAGGCTAACTTCAAATCTACCAACATTAAATGTATTCCAAGACAAGGAACGATCTCAATTTTAGTGAAGGTAGGATGGAGAGGGAGTTGGAAAAACATGAGGAGAGAAGATATACAAAACTAATTAAATTAAATTTAGTTAAAAGTTTATAATAATAATAAATAAAAAATGGTGGTTTATCTTAATATTCAAGGTTTGTTGAGAATTTGAATTATAAAACAATCTAATTTTAAGTGTTGATTTGAAAGTAAATATAATTTATGTGTGTTTTTTTTTTATTTGTTTCAATAATGAAGTGTCAATATGAGAGGGTTGGGATAAAGAGATTGAGTAATGGAATTCATCAACAATGTGAAATTAGCTCTAGAAAATTGGAAATTTTATGTTTATTTTGAATTTTTATTTATTTAATTTGAGTGTTTTTTTTTAATATAGTTTTGAAGAAGAAACAGTTAAGACTTATTTGGAGCAAATCATTAAACTTATAGATTTTAAGGATTGAGTAATAAGTTGTTCATCATTTTCTCATAAATGTGTTGTGTTTTATTGTTTTTTTAAATCAAAGTTTAATTATGTTCACTTATATAATATGGTTAGTCAACAATTTCCTTTTCCTTTTGTGACATTGAAGTAAATAGATAAGAAATTTAATGCATATATAGATGTAGTTGTTAATATTGATGAAATGAAGGTTATTATAATTAACTTCAAAAAGATATTTGATGTTATTTTTGTGTAGCATAACAACTTGGAGGAAGTGACTTCATACAAATATCTTGAGATCGATCTTCATCACAAACTTAGCTGGAACAATAGAACTGATAAAAGGATAAATGGAGGGTGGAAAATTTATTATGGACTTGAAAACAATTGTAAATCAACAGACCTTTGGCTAAATTTGATAAAACAAAAGTATTCTTTGAGACTCTCATCACTCTTGTTATCTTATATGGTTGTGAAGTTTGGGGATAAAACATCTCCAGAGAATCATGGAGAAAGAGAGTGCAAATCTAAAAGTGTTTTATAACTTATAATCTCAAAATTAAAGGCAATACACCATATTATATCCATCTCATAGAAGCGAGTATTTACCTCATTGAGAGCATGACTGTGAATTGGTACCCAATGTACAAGAAAAACATAAACAACATGGAAGACAAGAGGCTTCCTAAGAGTTATTCAAATTCTAGTCAGAACCACTTATAACCGAAGTGGGATTGGAATAAAGATGCCAAGTCTTCACTAAATCATTGAGCAATAAAGGAAGAGGTCATTGTATAGAGTAACAAAAAATTAAATATATTATTACATATAAATTTAAGGAGAAATTTTGGTGCAATAAAGAAATAGAAGATAAAAAAAATTAAGATAATTTAAGGAGGTGTTCAAACCTAATCTAGAAGATCTAAAGTATCTATATGTTTTGACTAGTGTAAAGAAGAAAATCAACATTGCTAAAACAAGAACATGTTTTCATGAGCTCCATAGTGAAACAAGGTGTTGGATAATTCATAAACATCATGGGTCAAAAGAATTTGCTATCTTTGTGACATGAAGATGAAAATCAATTTCTCTTAGAATGTTCCATGTACACCCACATTAAATCACAATTTCAAAATATTCATTACAATATCGACCTTCCTAACCTCTTAACTCATCGAAATTATGGTGATTTAGGAATGCTTCTCTTAAAGTTTTTCGAGCACATAAATAGAATTCTAAAGCAAACCGAGTAATTATTTACCTTTCTTAAGGTCCGTTAGACCAAATTTGGTCCCAATGGATGTTCATTATTTTCGTCGTCATCTTTTTCATCGTTGTCATCATCATCCTCATCGTCATCACCGTCGCCACCGTCATCATCGGCATTGTCGTCATCATCATCAACTAAAAAAATTTGATAATCATTTTTTTATCATCATCATCGACTAAAAAATTGTGATAATCAATTCTTCATCATCATCATCATCATCATTTACAATAATATGATAATAAATTTTATTTTTTTATAAAAATTAAAAACTAAATCCATATTTCAAAAATTAACCAAAAATTATTTATGTAATCCCTTCTCATTTGAATGCCTTTATATATTTTTAATAAGAAGAGAGTTCCAAATTGATGAAATCAAACACCATCTAATGCTAATTTCTTGGTAGTGATCACACGATAATATTTTTCAATTGAAAAAAAAAAGTGAGGAAACTCAAATTTTCCAATTTATGGACAATTTACCCCATTACATATACATTTAACCCCATATATGCCCCTCATGGGGTCATATCATTGACGGATGTACACTGAATTAGATTGGGAATCCCCTCACTAGTACGATTTGGCATCAAGGGTGGATGACAACACATGATTTGGGGTTGGCTATGGATTTTACTCATGATTGGGAAAGGTATATTGTTGGATTACTGAGAGGGGGGGTGAATTGGTAATAGAGCAATTTAATCATTTTTCACCATAAAATGCAAGTGTTATATCAATGTAGCATTATCATCCAATAGTTGCTGAGTAAATAAACAATGAACACATGAGCAATCACACACATACACAGTACACTAGTGTTTTACGTGGAAACCCAAAGCGGGAGAAAACCAAGGAATGTTTTTTCTTATATGTCTTTAAAAATTACATTCATTGGAAGCACAAACTTCCTTTGTTTTCCAGTTGCAACTGGAAGGAGGCTCAAACCCCCTAGTTTCTCAGGCTACAACCTGAGGGAAGCTCCAACTCCCCAATTCTCTGGCTACAACCAGAAGGAGGCTACAACCCCCTATGTCACTTTACTTTATTATTTAAATAATTCTCTTTGACTTTGTCACTTCACTTTATTATTTAAATAATCCTCTTTGACTTTGTCACTTCACTTTATTATTTAAATAATCATCTTTGACTTTGTCACTTCACTTGATTATTTAAATAATCCTTTTTTACTTTGTCACTTCACTTTATTATTTAAATAATTTCTTCTTTGTAAGCACTTTGACTTCTTTGACCTTTTGGGGCTTCAAGCCAACATATGAGGGTCCTCCAAATTCATAAGGCCATAAATCTCAAACCGTGAGGAGTTACGTGACATTCCACATACCACCAGAAATGGCATGGCATGTACTATCCATCTAGAATAGTCATACCTGCAAATATATCAAAACTCATACCATTATACATCAAACAAACTTGGGTCCATTACCCAAACCTTTGTGCTACTGGAATTCGCTACCTGAATTTCTCCAAGGGTTGACATCAATCACTAAGGGTTGACATCAATATACAATATCACTCTCCAATGGTTGACATCAATGACAACCAACAATCTATACCAACTGTCCATCAACCTAAGCCAATCATTTGACATATATACTAGAGTTATGCAAACCTCATATTAGACTTATAGAGGCTTAGGATAAACTGATATGAGTAAAAAAGAAGGTAGGGGCTACTTATTTAATAAAACTGCATTATATTGATCTTTAGAGAGATGAAAACCAATAAATGAAATGGTGGTGGTCCAAAATATGGAAGAATAAAACTCTCCTGAAAACAAAACTATTTATGTGGCTAGTTGTGCACAATAAAGTCCTCACTTGGGATATGTTGCAAAAACAAAAGAGGGTTGGTCCAAGTATACATTTAATGTGCAGAAAGGGAGAAGAAACATGTATACATCTCTTTATTGAGTGTACTTTTGGTAAACAATTTTGAAAGGACATGGAGGGATGGCTAGGGAAACCTAATCTTTGGAATGCTGAAACTATAGAAAGTTGTTTGCATATTTGGTATAGTAGAAAAGCTGAAAATTATGAGACCTGTCCCCTTTTTGGTGTTATGGGGTTTATGGATTGCTAGAAATTCACTTGTTTTTAAGGACAGAGCAATTCTTACCATCCAAATCTCAACAAAAGTCACAACTATTTGTCAACTTTTTTAGTCTCCTTAGAAAACAATGATCCACGAACACATAGGTGAAGTATTGATTGACAAAACAAAACCCCGAGGCTTTTTTGATGGGGCTTGTTAGGGTCCTGAGACAATAAGAAGTCTGGGTGGTAATAGGTATTCTTTTTCTTTCAGAAACCCACTATTTCTAGTTCAAAACTAATATGAGCAGGGGCACTAACAACTTTGGATAATTTATGTCTCTCAAAATTTTGATGAAGATAGCTCTGTATAAGGTCTTAGCTCACTTGTAGGTTTTTGGCGGTGTAAAGTTGGTTATCTCTTTGATGAATGAGCAACCCTATATCTATAACAATCTCCTACTTTCACTGGTTGAAGAACTCAAATAAAACAATTCCTAGTTTGATGACATTACTTTCACTCGTGTTAAATTGATTGGTTAATGCACTCTCCAAGGAAGAACAACTTACACCTATTGGTCAATTAATTTTGGAAGAATCTCTATATAGTCAAGTCTATGAGTTTGGATCTGATAATCTGTGTTAAAGCTTCTTATAGGTATGTCGATTTTAGTTCTTGGAAGATGTAATAAGTCAATTTATTGACTTATTTTCGTATGCATAATTCTATTGTTTTTAGTTGATAATGAGATTGTAAACCCCTATCATTTTTACCTTGCTAAATGTGACAAATTATTAGATATTGAGGAGTTCAATCCCACTTTTTTGTAATAAGCTATATACACTTGTAGAGTGTGCTTTTGTTCTTACTAGAATAAAAGATACGTTTTTTCCTTAGAAAAAAAACATCAAACTTATTAACCAATAACGATTTTTTTCAAGTTACAAAGCTCAGAGAAAACCCTCGAGTACTTCCCCTCATTTTGAAGAAGGTACCAAAGATAAATCCTAGAATCTTTAAGACACAAAATTGGTCAACAACATACTCATTTAAAGTTGAAGTGAATGTTCTCTATATTCTATCTAGAATAATGACCATCAAATTCAAAGTGACGTCATGAGTAGAAAATGATCGTTACGTAATGTCGTGAATAGAAGCAAATCTAAATATTCACGAATGCCCATTCCCTCGTAGCAATCACACAATCATGTTTTTCAATTACTCCCTCCTTATCACGTTAATTGAACTTTCACATATTTATGTTTTTCAATTGAATTGACAAAATCAATTGCGTGAACTAACAACTTCAACTTCATTCGAAAGTGAGTAAGATTTCCCTTTGACTTTCATCATTTAAAATATTTCTTAATTCCCTAATTAAAGGTGAAAGCTATAATCACATTAACATCTAAGATATCTTACAATGATAATAACATTCTTATTAAAATAAAGTTTTTTAACATAAAAAACTGACAATCTTTTTAAGGAATCAGTGAAATTACCTAATTTTTTATTTTCATAACTTTGAGATGAGAATACAAAAGATAAATTGTACCAATTCCTATCAATTCAGGAATCCATTTTGTTAATTGAATTTGATGGAAGATAAATATTATTTTTATACTATACAGAATTTACCACATGACCATACATTAATATATAGAATATGGATTCACTACACAAACATACATTAATTGATACAATATGGAATCACTACAAACATCATGTGTCATAACAATAACATCCCACATATTAAACAAATATATAAATTGTTAATATTATTAAATATGATTATCGGTATCATACAATGTTTATCAACATTTTTTCAAGGAAATGTACTCGCAAAAAACCCTCTGAATATGTATCCATGTTCCATGGATGGTAAGCGGGGTAAACCATCGACCCCGATTACGGGGCCTCACCCTGAGGGAGTCGAGTCAAACCCGTGACCAACAATAAGCATGATAAAATCATGTGTGGCTCTAGACCAATTAAGCTAACCCTCAGGGCTACAATGTCTATCAACATTTTTTTAAATAGAATTGGGAGAAATTTTTATTCAAAAAGTCTGTGATAAAATTCACATAGAAAAGTCTTACATTGGTAAAAAAAACATGTATATCATAGTAAAAAGTAGGTTGGAGCATTACTATATTTACATGCAGTCTGTCAAAATGTCCCTGTATTAAATGAAAGCTACCACAATTTCTACTATAAATATTGTATAAGATACCTAGTATCAAAATGCTAAAACAATACATAAGAGGGGTAACTAGATGGATGATCTTACTTATCCTGCGCCCCTTTTGGAGACTTTGGGGGTGAATTCAAATCTGATACATGTCGGGGAGGATCTGTAGAAGAAGCAACATCAAATATGGCTGTGACCAAACTTGATCGGGATGGAGAGGCTGGCTGAGAACACATCTCCTTGAATTTCGAGCGGACGACATCTATCTCGTCACACAACTATTGTTTCCCTTACCTCTGCTCTATGAGCAGATCCATAGTGGTCTTCATTTGGGATGACATATTTCTAAGCCTAAGATCCACTAGAGACTCTTGTTCTTCATCGTGAAGCTCTTGTCGCCAACGTGCCACACTTGATCATCGATTCACCATAGCTTCAATTCCCCTTCCCTCATCGATTGATTTCTCTATGGAATTAACCTGGGAATTATCTGGGAGACTGAAAATACCAAGTGTTTCGAACAGGAAAACAAGAGCCATAGGCTTGCATCCCAATTTCATACTACCTACATACCTCTTCTCTTCATATAAACCACTTCGACTACATGTGGAAGGCCTCCACCTTTGAGTATGATTATTCGCCAGCTTCAGTTCCATGAAATGAACCACAATGCCATTCATATGATGAGACTTGTACCGAACATGGACATCATTTCCATAAATGGTTGATGCAATCCTAAACTGTGATGACGCTAACAAGGGGTGGGATGGTATTGAAGTCGTATAGGAGGATCAAGCCAAGGAAAAAAACATGACTAGGAGAAGATCGTTGGGATAGATCACATGCGAAAATTAAGAGGAGTTCTGATATGATAGAGGGAGGGATGTACGAGGATAAAGGACCACATGCTCGGATCCTGGAGCACAACATGATCAAATTTGAGAGACCACACATCCTAACTATAAAGAAAACTAAGTTGGATGATGAGAGGGTTAAGATGTGACCTAAGGGTAATAGAAAAATAGAGGTGTGGCCCCAACAGAGGCCCATAAACCTACCAAATTTACCAAAATAAAAATTCATAAGCTAGGATTAGGGGATGCAGTGGTAAGAGGCTTGACCATTAATTCTAAGAGTTCCTGGAGGGTCTTGGATGGCCAAATTGGCTTGAAGATCAGTTTTGGAGTTATTGATCCGGAGAACATGATAAAAACCAAGAGAGTGAAAAGCTTCTATCTCTTTCAAGGTTCTTATTAGGACATTTTTTAGCATCATATCTGAGGGGAGATATATTTTTCTAACATGGTTTATGACGACCTTCTAATCCCCTAAAATGGAGAGAGTTTCAATTCCTTGACTCTCATCCAGACTTATTCCTTGGAAGAGGGCATATGCTTCAGCTTGCTTATTTGTTGTTGTTCCCAAACTCCATGAAAAGGAGAGTCTTATTTGTCCTCCCAGGGTGAATACAACCCCACACGTACTTGCCACCCCGTCTATCAACATTATCTACACTTTCATGTTTAAATTTCATCTCATTTATTTAACAATATTTATCCTCTCCCATTTCATTCCTAACACATGAAATACAAGCATTTGAGTTGTAATAACTTTAATAACCAATTAAAATCAAATATCTTTAAAAGAAACACTTATAAGGTCAATATAATGTAATATACACCCACATGAGCTATGGGATAATCAATATATATCGTTAATTGGTGAAGACAAACCCTCAAATACCCCATATAGAGTTGATCTTTAAGAGAGCTCAAAGTGATACTAGGAATCCTTCTCAATTTGAAACTCAAATTGCAATGTTTTTTCCTTTTTAGTTTTGTTGGGATAAGTGAACCTTTTTGTCGATAGAAGAAATTTGAATTTGTAAGACTGATTGTTTTTGAAACTCTTAGATAAAATCCAAAATAAAAAAAGTTGAATATCTTGAGAATTAAAGTTGTGCTAATGGTAATAAACCTTGCTAAGCCATGACCCAACCAAAATAAGATTTTTTTCTAGTTATGATGAAGTCAATATAAGGTAGTAATTATATCAAAACACACACACACACACACACACATCTTGGTGAGCTAACTCGAGTAATTAAGTACTTTGAGCTTCATGCAAGATGTCTCGGGGTCGACCCCCCAAGCTGGTTGTGTCTATTGCATATCTCACTTGATGTCCCTATTGGTTTAAGCATGAAAATCAATGTTGATGAGTTTACATCAGATACCATTTGTAAAATGTTAAGAAGTTCTTAAAGGTTTCCTTATGAGGCTTTCCATTGAAAACTCATGTATGTGTCACACACACACACACACACACACACACACACACACACACACACACACACTATATATATATACATGCACACATATACAAATATGTGTGTGCATGTGTGTCCCAATGGGGTTAGCTCAATTAATTCAATTGAACAATTTCAAAACTGAGTTTGTCATGAGTTGTTTATTTCAAGTTTGGCTTAGTCTCGCTAGGTTGCCAATTTTTATTGTGGGTAGTTGTTGAGCTACCCTCTATTTGGATATTTTGGGGAAGAGGGGGGATCCTGAGAGTTCTCTCTCTCTCTCTCGAGCTTCATGTAAGATGTCTCTGGTCGACTTCCAAGTCAAGCCAGGTCTATTGCATATCTCACTTGATGTCCCTATTGGTTTAAGCATGAAAATCAATGTTGATGAGTTTACATCAGATACCATTTGTAAAATGTTAAGAAGTTCTTAAAGGTTTCCTTATGAGGCTTTCCATTGAAAACCTCAGTGTGTGTGTCACACCACACACACACACACACACACACACACACACACACACACACACACACTATATATATATACATGCACACATATACAAATATGTGTGTGCATGTGTGTCCCAATGGGGTTAGCTCAATTAATTCAATTGAACAATTTCAAAACTGAGTTTGTCATGAGTTGTTTATTTCAAGTTTGGCTTAGTCTCGCTAGGTTGCCAATTTTTATTGTGGGTAGTTGTTGAGCTACCCTCTATTTGGATATTTTGGGAAGAGGGGGGAATCCCCGAGAGTTCTCTTATATATATATATATATATGGTCAAATTAGTTTGAGTGATTTTTAATGCACGTTGCCAACATGTCACAAGGAAATATTGGTGAATCTTGTTGGGTCACTAGTCAGTATTATGGCTATCAATTGATCCGCCTTCTATTAGGAAATTACAGGGAAGAAGGGGGGGGTGCTCTACAAAGGTAAAATATTAACGACCTCCTAGTCATTAATTGCATTCAGACTTATCCTATGGTTGGATTGGTTTTATTTTTTGGTTTGAGGAGGATGCCCTTAATATTTTATGAAGCAACAAATTTGAGGGCAAATCCTTTCAACATAGTAACCAAAATTATAGAAAATGAGTATTTATTAATCACGGAGGGGGGATCCTGAGAGTTATATATATATATATATGGTAAATTTGTTTGAGTGATTGTTTTAATTCATGTTGCCAACAGGTCACGGGGCAATCTTGGTGAGTCTTGTTGGGTCACTAGTCACTCTTGTGGCTATCAATTGATCCACCTTATATTAGGAAATTCTAGGGAAGAAGGGGGAGTGCTCTACAAAGGTAAAATATTAATGACCTCCTAGTCATTAATTTCATTCAAACTTAACCTATGGTTGGCTTAGTTTTATTTTTTGGTTTGAGGAGGATGCCCTTAATATTTTAGGAAGCAACAAATTTGAGGTAAAGTCCTTTCTAGATTTGAAGCCCTAGAATTCTTATTATCACCTAAAAATCACTCATGAAGCTCCATAGGTGATCACTGACATCATCATCAACACATAATACTAAAATGATACCACATGGAAATAATGCACCACTTCGATATAATAACCAAAATTATAGAAAATGGGTATTTATTAATCTGCACAAATTTCCCATTATAGTTTTGTGATACTTGTGTGGTTGTTTCTTTGATACTCGTGCAAATCCAAAATTGTGGTAAAGCCAACCACCTTTGGTGCAATAAATGTAGCAAATCCCATTATGAGTACTTTGAAGATGACGTACCAGGAGCATTGAGCTACATCCACATTGAAGGCCAAGTCCTATGGCTGTGGTTTTATTTCTACTTAAACATGGGAGATCACAATTCAAATGTGGACCTGATGCAACCACCAATTGCACATAAACACACAAACATATACAGATAAAAGGACACTTGGAATATATTCTCCAGAAAACCCTCGAAGGGGAAATTATATTATTCAACCATTCTTGTGTATCTTTCTATTATACAAATTGGTCCCTTTGTATAGCTATAGGTGACCATAACAGTTATGTCAAAGTTTATATATTTAGTTCAACCATCTCCATAACTATCTCCAAAATATCTCCATGAATCTCTCAACAAATATTCATGCCTAAATTCTCGCATTCTTCCCTATATCTCATTCTCACGTAGACTTCTAGAATTAGTCTACATCATTACAATTCCATCATATTATTTAGACATTATTCATGATCACAAGTAGGAATTATTCCATCATACTCCCCCTTTAACGAATACTTGTGATCCATTTATTTTTCTAGTTTACTTGGTCCTTTGAACTAGTCTCATATTCATCTTCTTTGTCTTCATCCTCATTCATCAAAACATAAACATTGTTGAAGTCCATATAAAAAAGTTACCATCCACCAGAATACATGGGTCGCCAACCGTTGTATCTGTCGGTTCTCTAGGAAACATTTTCTTGTACATGGTTCATCAACCATTATTCAACCACAAATATTCACTCCCCATGCATCATCATAAATGCACCTACATCAAACTACCAAGGAACAAAAGTATTCTTCATGGGCTCGTGTCCATGAGTTCATCAATGCTGGTAGATTGGTTCCTCTAACTCACTCTTCCTCTAGCTTTAGTTTCCATCTCACAAACTTTTGTTTCATAGTTTGCTTTTACAAGTCCCTTTTTCATGACTTGCAATCTCTCTTTCATGCTCAACTACACAAGTCCCTTTTTCATGACTTGAAATCTCTCCAGCTGCCTCAAATCTTATGCCAGTTGTGAACTGCCTCAAATCGACAATTCTACCCACAATCGATCTTCTCCTCCTAACTTTCCACTCTTCATTTCCTTCAACAAGTTCTCTCTCATAACAAGTGGTTTTTTCTTACCACAACCCTTACACTACAAAGTGTTTTTTAGAGCACCACAAACCTTTTAACATACAAATTATGGGGGATACATGCCTCATCAGGCATACATCAGGTACATACAATTTCATTTCAAGCTAATCTAACCCTTGTACAAACATTGGACCAAGATCTTTTTCAAACATGATTCAAGGACCATTAAAATTATAACGGATTTATTGTTCATGGATTCCATGCTTCTTCATCAACAAACGATACTATTTATTTACACCTTGCTTTGTTTACTTCTTCTTAAGTCTGCTTTTATGTCTTTATTTTGTTGCATCAAACTCTCTTCCTTTTCCACTTCTTCATTCCTCTGTCCATTTTCCTGTGAACTTTTCTTTGATGCTTCATCTTTTGTCATCCTTTCCTCTTTTCTCTTCAATATGCCCTTACCTTTTTCTTCTTCTATTCAAGTCTTGGGGTCCTTCATCTTTCTTTTTTCTGTGGCATTTTCCTTCTACTAAGCCCTTAATTTTTCCATCCATGTTCTTTCTCAATCTCTTCATCTAAGCTTCAATACGCTCACCTTCTTCCTTAGAAAGTCTTTATCACCTTGTTAGGTACCTCAACTAGGTTGTCTCTTTCTATGAACCTGGTCTTTTGGTATATATGGTCCTTACCTTGGACCTTCTCTCTGATATTTTATTTGCTCCTCATTCTTTTATTTTTCAAGCTTCAATAGATGTAGGGATACTCCTTGCCACCAAATTCCTCTTTAGTCTTCTTCTTTCTTGCACTTTTCCCTGCCATCTACTTTGTCATGGAGTCAACATCATCTTCTCTCTTCATCAATATTATTTTTGTTGTCATCTCCTTTCATCATTGGTCACCTTCTTACATAATTCTTCATCTAAATATTCCACTATACCTACGTAAAATTGTTTCTTTGTAGGAGGGACCTCTCCATACAACAAGACACCTATGACACTAGATTTCAAACTTAATTGGCGCTCTAATTTCATGATTTCATGTGACTTTACGTTTGACATTAACAATCTGAATGAATTTAACATTGATTAAATATTGACTCTGGACTCTCAACCTGATTTCAACTTATTGAATGACTTAAAATAATTTTTTATGGTGTGGGTAACATCAATCATGCACCCTTCTTCATACAACAAATTACACATCAATGACTTCTTCATGACTCTTGAAATTCAGCTTCAACTTGGAATTTTCACTTATTGCATCAACAAAAAAAACCTCAATTTTAACTCCTGGCAATAAACATATCTCTTGACTTCATTACTTACATGAACCTTTGATCCGAGAGGATCCAAAATGCTCAAAGTGATCTAGAAGGACCCAAAATGCTAAAAAATTGAAATTCTTAGATTCTCTTGAAAATGCATTCATTGTGTATATCTCAGCGATAGCTTTCCAACGACACAAAAATCACCTCAAACAGTGTTCGTATGAAGAAGTTATGGCCAGTCAAAGTTTTGGTCAAACAAGCAAAATGGGGGTGTCATATGACAAGCCCACAGGATGCCACGTTTCATGTTCGTACAGGTCGTACAACTGACAGATGAAATCATGATGATGTCAGCATGGATGATGCGCCAGCACAAGAGGTTGTCACGTGTCACATGGAAATGGCATTTTTGAGGGTCAATTTGGACCAATAAAAAAGTGTCATGTGTCATCAGTACCGATGACGTGGAATCTATACAATGAAGTGGAAGGTACATGTGGTAGGTGACTATATGTTGAGGTGGAATATCTGTGTAGTGACATGGTATATAGGTGGACCAATGACAACATGACATGTGGACCAATCAAAGAGTGCCACACCACATGGCACTCTCTGATTGGCCAATAATGGCTAAGGGAGAATAAAATTCGTTGGCTTGGAAGGGAACTGAACTCATGACCTCCAGGGAATATTCCTGGATTATTCTAGTTCCTTAACTAGATTCCCTTACCAATGCACCACATGTGTTGGTTGTTAAAGCAACCTAAACAAATTGAATAGTAGCCCGAGAATAAAGGGGCTCAGTTAGGCTGACTTTGGCCTATATAAACTCATCGCTCGGCCTACATATGACATGGATTTGTGTTTCATATTAAAGTTCGTGCCAATTTCATATTTTCTCGATTTGCATGCAAGAGGTGCTCATAATTTTGGGTTTGTCTCGCTTTGTGTGGCAATGAGTTCTTTGAGGGAAGTATAGGGTGTTTATACTCATTTATCTCATAATTTCGAGAGGAATCTGATGGTGATGTCTATTTTGTGTAAAAGTTCTATGTATGAAAATTATTAGTCCAATTTTAACGTATGAGACACATAGTCTCATTATGCGTGCAAAAATGGGTCTTTAAGCACCTATTTAGAACATAGTCGAGTTTATACTCTTTTTTCTCAGATTTTCATGAGGAATTCATTAATGACCTCTGTTTCTAGGAATGAGTAGCAGAATAAAAATTGTATTCAAATTTGGTAATGTAAGTCATCATCGTAAAAGTAGCATATTTGAAATTAATTGAGCAGTCTCACTGATTGAAAAGGGACCCGAAGATGTAGCCCAAGAGGGGTGAACTCCGTCATCAAATCTTG
>SNQJ01S0015755.1:74368-117554 GCA_010110895.2 Picea sitchensis
TACAGCCTCGCGGTACACCATCCGGTCTGGTAAAATTTGTGGTAAAGTGTATGGGGGAACTGAAAAAATGAACACTCTGATGTAATAGAATTACTCCTCGATATACCAATCTGCCACTTTATCCAGGTTAGCCACAACTATATCTAAAATTATAGGATGTGGGTGACCAAAAATAGCAATGTGCATCGACACGGCTACCCAATTACAGATTTCATAAAAGAAATCTTTCGCCTTGTCTTCCCATAGTTTTGAATGATAAATATGAATTGGTTTTGCACTATCTAGAGTCCATCTCCAGCCCATCAGTGGGAAAGTCGTCATGAAACATATGGCGTCCATAATATAAGCTAACATAAAAAATGAAGTGAATTTCCCCTTGGCTTTCTTTGCCTGGTATTTTGTAATTTCACTGGCGAGACTATTCGACAATATCTTGGCCCATTCGAAAGAATAACCTTCCGCCACCATGTGTATAATGGGTACCCATGGTAGAAATAAATGGGTTGTGTTCTCTTTTCCATAAATTCTGCACATCATCATGGTTATATACATGAAATGTGGTTGCAATGATGAGATTGAGTATATTTCGTGACAATCATCTCTAAAATTTTCGAGGTGTGAGCACCAATCCTTGATCAAATCCAAAATATTTTTCCCATATTGATCACACTCCTTCTTGCTGAAATTCTCTAGAAAATTGGTATTGTTAGTGAAGTTTGATGTTGGAGATAGCTTATAAATCACATGTATGTGTTCTGGCCGAAATGAACCAACAACCACCTTCTGAGAATTGAAAATAGTTCTAGTTGGGATATCTACATGATCTAGTGCCCATTTAATCATGTCACTATAGGGTAAAAGACTCGACCGTGTTGCTACCTTATGCATCTCTGCCCGAGAAATAGTTTTGTATTTGATAGATAAGTCTTCCTTTTCGGTGTCACTCGAATCATCAGGGCAGTTTACCAGCTCGTACTGTAGGATGTTGAATACATTCGTCTAGGTTTTAACTGTGTTTATACTTCTGGGTGAGGTATCAGAGATAACCTCTGAACTCTGGCCTGAACCCTCACTATTCGGTTTGTCTTCTTTTCATAGCGGCATGGTAGAAGTTCTAAAAAGAAAACATGTTGTTTGTCACACAAAACACACAGGACTGAGTATCTTGTTGGCCAAGCTCTGTGAAAATGAGAATGTAAGTCGGAAAATGAAAAAAAATATTCTTTGCATTAAGCGTATCAATCTGCGTAGACCTTTTCTGACAATGCGTTTAATTCCTTTATTCAAAAGTTTTGGGCGATAAATCAGGATCTTATTTGAAATCATTTCCCTAAGTCAACTATTAATATCATTAATGGTCAATATTTCGTGAGCTAGGAAAATCATAGAGATCATTTGAATTTACCCACTTTTCAAACCAACCGAAACTTTACAAGAGATAAGATTGTTTAAGGTGTTAATAAATCAAGCTTTATCCTGTTAATTAATTGTGTTTAAACTTAATCCATTTTCGGGTTTGGAGTCCCAGACGATCTTATTTTGTTTCAAGTTATGATCCCCAAATCGCGAGATCGCGATTTGATCAATTAATATTAATTGAGTTTAACCTTTTAATTAATCGTGATTCGTTAAGGGTTTCGTGACTTCAGGTATCGGGATTTCAAGTTGTCGTTCAAGACAGGATTCCTGAAACACGAAACTGTGATATGATTAAATTATCGTTAATCATTATTAATCGTTTAATCAACCCGATTTAATTTTAAGCTAGTTTCGCAATTTCGTATATCGGAATTTTGGTGGTCGCTCGAGGCAGGATCCTCGAATCGCAAAGTCGCGATGAGATTAGTTAGTACTAATCACTTTTACCACCTTAATTAACATGGCTTAAAACTTATCGTAGTTTCACAATTTTGTGTGTCGGGACATTGAGACTCTTTATATGTTGGATTATTAGGTCTCTGAAACCCCGAAACCCGATATTTTGAAGATTGTTTTTAGCGATTTGACCCTTTAACTAGTGGGCGGCTCCATAAATTTCAAGAATTTAGGATCATTGTATCAAATGAAAGGCCTCATCAATGGTGATATCCAAGTGCGTGTTTGTCTTTATTTAACGAGAATTAAACCTATTTAAGTCTAAATCTTAGAAAAAATAAATGTTTCAACAATCTCTAATACTTCCTCGAAGACAAAAAATAAACAGACCAGTGGTCAACACCCCCAACCAGTTTTTTATGCACACAGTAGAAGACCTAATAGATTTCGCAATCATCGAAATTGAACATCCTCTTAATCTGATCCGTAAAATGAGAGTCGGCGACGTCTCTTAACCAAATGATTGTTCGGAAGAGGAAAAGTTTAACTCGGGATCCGGAAATATGGAAGACAAAAATGACCATAATGAATAAAGGGGAAACCCACCTCATAACAATCAACCTTGGTTGGCCAGAGACACTTTTTCCATCCGAGGGCGAGTCCATAACCTTCCCCGACAACCAGAGAAGTTACTTCCTAAGTTTGATCTCGAGACCTCGAGATTTCCTGAAGATCATATCAAGAAATTCACACTTGCTATCAGACTAATGAATGTCTATCATGAAAATGTAGTTTGCAGGTTATTCCCCTACACTTTTGAAACCACATGGTATTTTAACTTACCTGGAGGATCCATAACTAGTTGGACAAAGTTTCAGAAGGATTGTTTAGATAAATTTGTCGAAGAAACCACTATAGGAGCTTTGATTGTTGAATTATTCGTCACCGCCATGAGTTCAAAGGGGAAGGTTAAAGATTTCAATCAAATATTCACAACTATCTTGAACAAATTCCAACCTGAAGATAAACCAACTCAGGAGTTGCAAATCGAACTATATGTTAACACCCTCCCAACTTCTATTTCAATGTTTGTGAAGAGGGTTGCCAAATGAACCCTGGCTGAGAAATTTGAAGAAGCCAAAATGATAGAGTTCCAAATGAAGTGATGTAAGGAGAGTCAGGTCTCATTAGTCAAAAAATAATTCCAACCTCCTCCCAAGAGAGGACTCCTTTTGACTAGACCTCTAGGGAAACAAGTAGAACAAATTCCCAAAAAGGGTAATGGAGACATAGAATACCTACAATGCATGGTTAGGAAATTATCAAACATGATCATAGACATGAAGAGAAATGCAGGGGAAGGAAACCAAGGCCAAAGGCCCTATAAGCCTTTCTTTAAAAGAAACACGTCGTTCAAAGCAATTGAACCTCCCCCATATAACTTAAATATCGATCTGGGAGATGTAGCATCTGATTCTTTCTGTACTTACCATCAGGAAAACCACTTTGAAAGAGACTTCCCTCAATGGGTGCATGTCATGAATTTTATGACCAATCGGTTTCTAGAAAAAGTCTCCCTGATCGACCAACCAAGCAGTTCAGTCATGAATGTTGTTGATCAGGAAGAGATTGATCCACCAAAATATATAGCTATGTTGATATGGGATCTTGACCTAATCATGCCTTCTGATGACTTATTTGAGTCTCAAGAACCACCCGCAGAGGTCTCGGTTGTGAAAACGCACACTGAGGGTCCACCTGTCTCAAAATATTTTTCTACTACCCAAACATCGAGGGAAAAGATAGTCCCCGATCACCTAAAAGCACCTTTTTCTTCCTGTAAGAACCCTATAAGCATCCATACCCGAGAATCGCCCAAACTGGATTACAACTTAGTTGAAGATTTGAAGAAGTTGAAGGCTAATATATCAGTTATGGATATATGTAGAATCCCTCAGCAAAACAACTTCTTGCTACAAGATTTGGGATCAGTAGAAAACCCTACGACAAGCAATGATCAGGAAATAAATCTAACTCCCGTATATCTAGTAGATAAACCAGTTGTAAATGCCTACTTAGAAGATAAGAAGGGAAAACCTTTTGTCCCACCATTCCTTTTAACGTTTGAAGTTTTCAACAGGAACCTCCACAATTGTTTAGTCGATTCAGGAGCATCTTCCAATGTTATGCCCTTGTCTATTTGCAAAAAATTAAATTTCATTCCTCTTAAAAGAGATAAACATGTAATACAACTAAATAAGACCCAGGTCAAAGTCATGGGAGAACTCAAAGAGTAATGATCAGAATAGTGACACATCCTAAGTTTGTGCAAGTGATTGACATCATTGTAGTAGATATGCCAGAAGCTTATGGGTTACTACTAAGCCGAGATTGGTCTGAGAAGTTAAACGGATACTTTATTACTGACTGGGAACACCTTTGGCTACTGTTGAAGGGATACAAAAATATGATCATAATTGATAGGGAATTGTATCTAAAACATAATGACACTGACCTAGAAACCCTAAACGAACCTTCATCGACAGATTTTCCTGTGCTAGGAAATTATTCCTGTGATTCCTACTTCAAGAACTTCTCCCCTCTTTCATCTGATGTCCCTCTCACTCAGAACTCCAAAATGATTTTTCAGGAGAATTTGTTGACAGCAGCGAAAGAAACCCTCTTCTACCAAGACCCTGCATTAGAAATCACATAACTAACAAGAGAAAAAGATGAAAGTAATAGGGAAGGAGAAGTCAACGCATGTTGCCCACAATTTTGGACCCTATATTTTGATGGATATAAATCACAAGAAGGGTCACGGGCAGGGTGTATTCTCATTGATCCTAAAGGTAAACGACAGTTCTTGTCTTGTAGACTAGAATTCGAATGCACAAATAACATTGTCGAGTATGAAGCTTTAGTACATGGGATAAAGAAAGTTGTAGACTTAAACATCCTAAGATTGAAGGTTTTTGGAGACTCTAAAATCATTTTCAAACAGATAAGGAATACTATACATTGCAATTCTCCACACCTGAAGAATTACCAACAGGAAGTGCACAGGCTAATAGACCATTTTTAAGCTTTTAACATTACAACAATTCCTAGAGAAAAGAATATCCTTGTTGATTCCCTGGCCACAGCTGCTTCAAGGCTGTCACCTTTAGAAGATTATAAAACCTCCCAGTTCACCATGGAACTAGTCTAAAAACCATATTTGCCTAACAACATTACTAATTGGAAGATCTTTGAAGGGGATGAACAAATCATAAACTTTCTGACTAACCAAGATAATTTCAAAGACTTGGCTATTGATGATGAAGTATTCCAGGAACAATCAACAGACCATGATCCTTGGATAGATCAACCAACTGACAAATCGAAGTCTCACACAATCCTGAAAGGGATAGCTAATTTAGAAAATATTTTTCACCTGAAAGAACGATTCAAGGGACCCAAAAACATAAAGACCGGTAATTCTTATCCCATGCATGAAACTATAAATATAGGAACCCCGAAAAACCCCAAGAATGTAAATCTTGGTAAGACAATATCTAAGGAGGAAAGAAAGTCTTATCTAAAACTCTACAGAAAATATCAAGATGTATTTGTGTGGTCCTACCGAGATCTAAAAACTTATGATACCCATATCATTCAACACATTATCCCATTAAAACCTGAAGTGAAACCCTTCCAACAAAAGATTCAAAAGTACCACCCATCCCTGGAACCTCTCATGTGTCAGGAGTTAAAGAAACTACTCGATGCCAAGATCATTTTTCAAGTTAGACACTCTGCATGGGTAGCGAATTTGGTTCTTGTGCGGAAAAAGTTGGGAGAAATCCACTTATGTGTATATTTTAGGAACCTCGACAGATATTCGAAAAAAGACAACTACCCAGTCCCACCAATGGAGAAACTCTTGCAGACAGTGTCTGGCTATGAGATTTTCTCTCTGTTGGACGGTTTCTCGGGTTATAACCAACTTCTGGTTTCAGAGGAAGATCGTTTGAAAACTACCTTCTGAACCAAGTGGGGAACTTTCACTTACAAACACATGCCCTTTGGGTTAATCAATGCAGTGGAAAACTTCTAAAGGGAAATGGATGTATCATTTTGAGGACTGATCAACAAGTGTGTGGTAGTGTATCTGGACGATGTAACTGTGTATTCAAAGAACACAGAGGAGCACATCCAACACTTAACCCAAATTTTTGAAAGGTGTAGGAAATACGGTATATCTTTAAACCCTAAGAAAACTATCTTTGGTGTGGAAGAAGGAAAGATATTAGGTCATATTATATCCCAAGCAGGCATTTGCATAGACCTAGAAAGGATTAAGGCTATAGCTCAACTTCCATTGCCCCACAACAAAAAAGCTATGCAATCACTCTTTGGAAAAATCAACTTTATGAGGAAATTTACCCCCGATTTCGTCGAAACTATCAAACCCTTACCAAAGATGATTCGTAAATATGTCGAATTCAAGTGGGATGATGAATGAAAGAAGGCCTTCAATGATATTAAGACTGTTATATATCAATCCCCCATGTTGCGAATTCCTGATTTCAATAAATATTTCTTCCTGTATACTTTTTCCTCCGACCAATCATTGGTTTCAGTATATTCTTAGAAAGATGATGACAATAACAATTCCATGGTGTCATTCATGAGCACTAACCTCTAGGGGGGCGAACTAAATTACCCTGCTATAGATAAACATGCTTATGCAGTTTATAAAGTAGTAAAACATTTCAGATCTTACATCCTCAAGAACCATACCAAAGTAATCGTGCCTCACCCCATGCTCTGATCCCTGTTTACTCAATAGGAGATGGGGAAAAGAAGAGGGAACTGGATGGAATTAGTCCAAGAATTTGATCTATATATAAAACCTGCTAAACTAGTTAAGGGACAAGGATTATGCAAACTGGTAGTTGAGGCCCAGGACCAAGTAAATGAAGACCTAGGATGGGAGAATGAAATGGCATTGTGGTTTGGCGAAGCTTCATACATTTCCCTCGGGAAAGAGTCTTGGTATGAGAAATTGACGTATCTCCTGCATCATGGGACTTTCCCAGAAGACCTAAACCCCAGGGAGAGGAGATCTCTCAGGTTAAAATCTGCACAATATCGCCTCATAAATTCGGTACTCTTCCAGATAAATTATGATGGGGTAATTTTAATATGTCTCGAACGTGAAGATGCAAACAAAGTTCTAAAGGAACTCCATGATGGCCCCGCTGGTGGAAATTTTGCAGGTGATACTACCTCTCATAAGATACTAAGAGTTGGCTACTATTGGCTCACTTTGTTCAAGGATGCTCACACCTACGCTAGAAACTGTAAAACTTGTCAAATAAGCATTGGGAAAGAGAAGAGAGTGGTGGTCCCACTCCAACCAGTAACCGTTTCTAGGCCTTTTGAGCAATGGGGGTTAGATATCATAGGAGAAATTACACCAAGTTCTTCAAGACAACATAAGTACATACTTACTGCCACCGATTATTTCACAAAATGGATAGAATCCATTCCTCTAACCCATGTAAACAAGAAGGTGGTAATCCAATACATAGAACAACAACTAATCACAAGGTTTGGTGTCCCTTTTGTTCTTGTTTTTGATAATGAAGACTATTTTTCTTCCACCTTATTATCAGAGTTTTCCCTAGACAAAGGAATCATAATTAGATACTCTGCAAATTACTATCCACGGGGAAACGGAGTGGCATAATCGACTAATAAAAACCTAGTAAGAATATTGAAGAAAACAGTTGCAGATAACTAGAGGAATTGGCATAATCTACTCCACAATGCTTTATGGGTCGATAGGGTCACACCCAAGGAAGCTATAGGAAATTCCCAATACTTTCTTGTATACAGGCAGGAAGCCATTCTCTCGAACGGGCTTTATATTCCATCTCTTCAACTTGCCCAAGATTCCAGAGGACAGTCATCATCAGTCATACAACAAAGAATTGGCACTCTGCTCATGCTGGAAGAAGAAAGGGAAAAAGCTAAATCAAAATGCATAGCCCACTAGCAGATCGTTAAAATATGGTTTGACAAGCATAAGTCTAAAGAGAAGAATTTTGAAGTAGGATATTTAGTCCTAAAATGGGACAAAGAAAACGAGCCCAAAGGAAAACATTCTAAGTTTCAAAATCCATAGCTTGGACCTTTTCAGGTGGCTGAGAAGATTGGGACAGGCACTTATCGGTTACAGAATCTGAGGGGGGAACCTGACACCCTCCCAGTAAATGGCCAAGCCCTAAAACAATATTTCCATTAAATCTGAAAATAAAATAAAAAATTATGTTTTGTGTGCGTGTTTTCATGATTTTGGTTTTAGCTAGGTCAATTGCGAAATGCATTTTTTGCTTTCTTTTGTTGCTTTAATTTTTGTACTTTTGAAGGTTGTGTTTAGCAAGACAATGGTTGACCTCAAATAATGCAACATAGCGAACTCTTTTCCTAACTCGTCACTCATAAAATTGACTTTATCAAATGAGTGAACAATAGGAGAGGGTACGCAGATAACTCTGTCGGGGCTATGGATGCTCGTTGGCAACAGAGCAAGGTCTATGATGTCGGGGTGACTCCGTCGGGGCTATGGATGTTCGCTGGAAGCGGAGAAACATTGTAGCAAGTGGGTAAAGGTAAATAAAGGATCCATGCCAGTGAATACTTTACTAGATTTTCGTAAAAAGGGCGTGAGTCAGGGTTACAGGAAATGAAGGAGGAATAAAGGTTGAAAACCCCACAGGCAGACCTAGAAGCATCAGCCGGAGAATTTCAAATGCAAAGGTAAAAATAAGCTCTAATTTAAAAACTAGTTAAGTTCTCCACCAGATTTTGCATCAGTCGAACCTGAAGGAGGAACAAAGATTCCTCTTTCACCCAGTAAGTCTCCTTTTGTTGAGCACTCAACGCACCCTAAAATTTCAATGTCAAATTTTACTTTTTGGGTACCACTTGATCTTTTTGCACTGTCTAATTCGTCTTCATTATGAAAAATGTTGTGTTTTCTTACCATATTGACTCTCATTAAGTCTTTAAAGTTTGCTTGAATCTATGAAAACCCATGACTTAAAGGGCTTAACTTTTCAATAAGAATCAATAGCTAAAAAAACGTTTCACCCAATACGTCCAAATTCGGCAACGGAAAGAATTAAAAGATGAAAGAAAATAACCTGAGAAAACCACAGTCGTCGAACATAGGTCTTCATAGGCATCAACAAAAGGAATCTTCCTTTGCATAAAGCATTACAAAAGGGTATCGCCAATAGCTGATCCCTGAAGAATTTCGGCATCGACGATTTTTGAGAAAGTAAGTCTGTAGAAAACCTAATAGTTTTTTCCCGATCACCAACCCCCGATATCTTATCGGCATCGGAAACCCCAGGTTTATTTTAACACGCGCTCTTGTTGAAAATACCTCGAATCCAATTTATGTACACGATCAAACCACCTGTCCTCATCTACCATATTTCTTTGCCAGAGTGGATAAACATACGATCTAGATTTCCCCTGAGTCGTTATCGGTTCCCGAGGCCCAAGTCGCACCCTGAGTCAGTTTTTCCATGTCCGCATCGTACGACGAAATCAATCGGCATCGGAATTCCTTAACAGGAGGATACCAATGAAAACATTCATTGTGCATCGTCGATCCCGATCTTCCCACTAAGAAAGTGACGCGATGGGACGTTTTAACTTTAAGATACATTTAGATTCGAAGCATTTAAACAACTAATTAATTCCAAAAATCACATCATTTATTATTTTTTTAGCGGATCAAATCAGTCGTTTGAAATTACAAATAGAGTGCACCACCCTCCGCGCCTCTGTTGTCAACCCATGATGAATTAAATTGCAGAGATTCGGCGGCATATTTCATTTATTTTTCACTCATAACCTGAGTTAATTGGTTGATACGACAGGACAATTTATTCCCCGTTTAAATTCTTTCAAGTTGTTCATAAACAATATCATCGCACACAAAGAAGTTCAAAGCATCCAGAGGAGCGAGACGAACAATTAAAAAAAAAATCCACGATCCCGTGAGTATTAAACAAAAGTTTTAGCAAGCGTTACAGGTATGTACCAGTCTGTGGATTTTTTATGCTTCACTTCATACATTTTTTTTATCCGGTCTTACTCTATACGCATGCCCTAAAGGATTGATTTCAGTTGCAGGAACAATGCCTCCAAAGAAACCAAGTACTAGGTGATCGTCGAGGGTGCCCAAGGTGAAAGAATCAGAGGTAGGAGAAGGCTCATCCCCAGGGCCAACAAAGCAATTAGAACTCGCTCCAAGGCCTAAAACAATCATCAAGACATCCACCAAGAATATTTTCACTCATTCTCTAGCCTTTGGAGACACAGAAGCAAGCATAGGGACCAAGGAAGTACTCCCAAACTGGGGAGAACTCTTCAAGAAGATCAAGCGGGAAAAATTCCCCGAATATACCCCACACAGTGACCCCGATATGAGAAATATCTACGATGAAGTTTTTCTAAATATCCAAAGATCATATATGTACATGGTAGTGAGCAGAACTCTAGTATTCCCCTGCATAGAACTCTTGAAGTGGATTATCGACCACATGAACACACAAAGATGTTTGATTAATGACGATAACGACGAATGTGTCGGGGTCTTCCTTCCAGTGGAGGTGCAGGGTTACTACAATCTCAGAGACCCAGAGGAGTGACTGAACACTGATTTTGTTATAAACTTCTATGAGAAACATGACACTAGTCAAGTGATGGCTTCATGGTGGAGAGAGGATAAAAAGTACACCAATCGGACCTTCGACTGGTACCCGACGATCAACTTAAGAGAGCCATATACATATCTAATGGCCCTCATTTTCCAGTTGTATGGGGAGAAAGATTGTTCCAGGTTTTCAGAGGCATGGGTGCCTCTATCTTACACGGTATCCATTTATGGAAGAGGTTTTAACTGGAGTGCCATAATTTCCAAGCAGCTAAGCATTTTCATTCAACAGGATTAGACGCCGAAAGAAGGAGAGACCCCATCCTTCTACATGGATTCTTATTTATTGGACGTCATTTGCACCATAAATGTCTTTATCATAATGAACTTGAGTTGGCATGCCTCAGAACTCCCGGTTCATGTATATTTCGGCATCTTATGGGAGAACAGGTACAAGAAATCCTACTCCCTCATCTGCAATCAATTCATCGCGCGCATTCATTTTATGCTTTTCAAGAAAGAGTGTCCAAGACTATCGGATGCGGCCAAAAGGATGATATCAAATATTAGCCATTGGTACCTAGATGAGCGCGATGCCTACATTAGGGTTTTAAGAGCCACTGGAGCACCACACCCGTTACCGGTGTATGTCCTTGATCGACTAGTAGTTGGAGAAATCTGCTATCAGACCATCCTGCAAGGTTACAATGCTACTCTGGTAAAAGATAATAAGCAGGCATTCATACCTTATGGATTCCATATAGGTTTGTACATGGTAAAAGGCACTACTCAATCCAAGCAGGAAGGGTTGAGCCAATTGGAATTATGATTCTACACTGGTTGTTTTCGCAAGCATGACCCAAAGGGTCTAGTCATGAAGCACGCATCGCAGGTATTGTCTTGTTGGCGATACGCCCATGACATGTTTGAAGATGAGATCTTCACAGAAAATGCTCAGAATTGGGATGAAGTTGTGGCAAGGATGGTTGATCCTAGGATGACCAGGTTCAAATCCATCTAGATGAACAAGCGGAAACCCTTAGAACAATTGGCTCAAGGAGCCCTTAGGGCCAGGGGAGAGATGATAGCCTCCGAAACAACGGAGATTCCCTAAGCAGTCCCAATACAAGGAAGAGGTTTTCCTATGGAACTGGACACGCAGGAAAGGGGATTGTTCATGTTAGAGAAAGCACAACGAATGATTGATCAGTTACAATATGATCCAAACATCGCTGAAACAACGGGATCCCCGACAGATAACCCGAGAGGAAGCTGAGCGGGCCTAAGCAGCCCTGAATTTATAGACCTTGATGAAATTACCGGGTTAGACGACCCTGAATTCACAATGCCACTGGTCGGATCACCGATAGGTGTTTCGACTCAGCCATAGATCATCAAAGCATCGTAGAGGACTGGCACATCAAACCCTTTGAGCGAGTTTATAAAGATATATGATGATGATGAGAGCCCAGAGGTATCTCTTGGGATCCTTGTGCATGTTGAAGAAGAAAAGGGACCTAAGAATACATATTCTCCTATCCCCAACGTCCAAACCCAGGAGGTCCTGCAGAAAGAAACGAATGTCGAGATTTTCCCAACGTGAAGGAAACCCAAGCAGACAGTCTGAGGGATGAGCCAAGTTCGGGTGAGCCAGAGGAAGGAGCCTCGCAGCAAGAAATCGACGTTTCAACGGCCAATGAACAAGTAAGTATTGAGTCTATTCTTGATGCCTCTATTTCAATCGGTACTCAAACCCCCGATGAGCAACAAACAAAAGCTGGGCCTTCAAAGCACAATGAGGAAGTTCAAGAACCCAATCTTGAACAAGTATATACCACCGTAAGTCTGGGAAATACACTCAACTAGGGGATTAGCAAATCCCCAAACCTGTGGATGAAGTAGCCGATATACACGCCATAGATTATGACAGGAAAAGGAAGGCTATCATCCAGCGAACCACCAAGAAAAGAAGGATTACGTTAGTTCGCTCCATCCTCATCACTACATAGGAACATCTTATCAACACAGAACATGCCAATACGTCTGAGCTCATCGGTGTAGGGATGGAAATCACAAATGCCACCCGGATAGAGCTAAAAGAGATGAAAAAGAGTTGGTCACTGCCCTGGAATAACTAGAACATTTGCACCACTTGAATAAGTATTATCAGGACACCACACAAGCCGTGGTGTACCTAAGGAGTGAATTCAAGGAGGCCTATAGAAAGTTCAAATACGAGCAACACCTATTCACTAAAGGAATAGTCGAGCTCCAGGAAGATACTCTCATGGCACTCCCGACGTGCAAGGATATGGAGCAGTGGTACAAAAAAGCGCAGCAAGACATGGAGAGAGTCGACTACATTGGTGTTGTCCAATAGGGCTGAGATAAATAAGAGCATAGAATTTGGGTGTTGAACGAAAGAAAAGTTGATTGCATAAAGAAATGATTCGAGCATTGGGCAAAAATGTCTCAGGAACCACACTGAGAAATTCAAGAGAAATGGGCCAAGTGCGAGAAACACTAGATTAAGATCAATTGAGTGATGAAAGATATCGGACTCCCCGAGTTCAGCACACCCGATGACTTGGTCGACTTGCGTGACATAGTTGACTTGCACACCAAGAAAAATTCATCATGGGCCGAAAGACTGGAAAAGGTGACGGACACAACGCTAGGTCAAGTCCAACAATTTATGGAAAACCCGATCAAAGATTAGGCTATGTTGCAATAGTTAAGTGCTAGTCTGGTCAAGTATCAGACACATGCGGTAGAGATCAGAGAAATTTGCACGGCCCCGATGGAACAACACATATTTCCATACACCCACACCTGTGAGGGGATGTTCATCGATTGGTTAGAATACGAAAAGAATCACCCGCTTAAAGTGATATCTTGAGATGACTCTAAGACAAACTGTTAGAAGAGAATGCCATGTGGCAAATTTTGTGTTACTCATCTACACTTAAACTGTTATTTTTAGTTAATTTTCTGTTATAAATAAGAGCATCAACCGATTAGCTAAGGGTCGATGGTTGTTGCAAGAAACTCTTTTATGGTTTTGTTAAGAATTATTTTGGAGCTACCTTTAATTGAGAAGTCCTTCTAGACCAGAGACAAGTTTATGTTTTCATCAAATGCATGTATGATTAGACGTGGAGAAGAACTATTTCCTATCTCGTCTCATGGATGGATGTTGTAACAAGTAAGAGCTATTAAATCTATTGTTAAGTTATTTGATGCAATGTTTTACAGTTCTTTTCTTTAATGATGAAGATGAATCGTTGTGTTATTATGTGATGGATGATTAGAGTTAAGTGAATTATTTTACTTTCCATTATTTATCGCATGTGTGTTTTCTTTATGATGATTTGTATCTCAGTCAGTAATTGGATACTTTCATGGTTAACGTATTAGTACTAGGCATGTGGTATGGAATTGTTGTCTGCATGCTTGAGTAGTGGGTTATCCCAAGCTTAGTCTCTTCTACAGTAGTTAAACTTATTCTTGTTTTGTTACCTAGTTGCTTTATACTGCCTTTCCATCTTATATCGGTCCCACCTAAGAGAAAATACAAAAAAGAGAAAGTCCAAAATAAAGAAGACGCCTTCGCAAGAAAACGTAAAGCTCATCGATTAACTGGCCGGATCACAAGATCTGGAGAACCATTCCACTATTAAACGTTGCAGAGTCTAATTGGGCCTCGGTGGCGGGTTTGGTTCCTGCTGTTGAACAAAGGGATCTAGGACCCATCAACAGGACCTTACAACATCAAGGCATTAGTTGTATTCTCCTTTTCATATATTTAATATAATGATATATTTATTTCCCTTAAAATTGGTCTTATTTTATTATATGACTCCTTGATCACATACATAGGTTTTGTTGAGTATACGTTGTTGCTTTCACTTCGTTGGCTTGTGTCTTTTTACAAGTTCAGCATCCCATAAGCCTTGAAATGGAGTCTGAATGACACTAGAGAGGACAAACGACATTTAAAAGTTATGTCATTTATCTCTTGTTAGTTAGTATGCTTGATGATTAAAACTTAGGGGAAGTTTTATATTATGTCTTGTTTTGTTCTAGTTTCGAGGTGAAACTAGGGAGATCTGTTTGTGTCTACACTTATCGAATTGTCCGATCACACCTTCTTATGCTTGGCCCTAGTAAGCATTCATACTCAACAATTCAAGTCAGAGACAACTGCTCTGATACCAACATGATCTGAGATATTTTCGTCATGTGACTTATTAAAGAATTGTATGAAATGAGCATAAACTAAAATAAACCATAAAGAAGGAAAAGCTCAAAAGAAAGAGAAATAATCATGCAATATGAACACAAAGAAATTGATAACAGAGTTTGTACCTGGTGTACTACGTCTCTAGGTCCTTCTCTCAAATGGGTAGGTCTTTTTATTAACTCCATAAAAGAATTGGGAAAAATACATAAGTATACCTCATTTTGGAGTTAAGCTACATAAGCTTTTCTCAGATCAAAAAATAAACATCACCACTACGTTCGTGGCGTCGAATTACCTAAAAATGACTCTCCACACCTCGATCTGAGTCTGACACTTTCAATCCCAAGAGATATCCTTTGCCTCAATTTTCATGCCCTACCTCTGCAATAAATGACTGGATTGTCTCGAAAATCATGCCCAGTCTCAAAATCCGCGCAATGGTCTCTTCTCTGTACACTGGCGGAGGCCCCTTTAAATAATATTTTTGGGAAGTTATGTAATAATGAGTTAGTTTGGCGCAGTGGTTAACGGAGCTATATTTAGGTGCTTAGTTGGCGAAGGCCCCGGGATCAAATCTCGTGGACTCCCCTTTTAACATGTGGTTGCAACTAGATTTGCCGCGCTCTGCTAATTCTGGCAGGCGGTTAAGTTTTGGCGAAGTATGCCATATGTGGAGGGAGTTTGAAATGTGTTCATGTGGTTTAACATATAACCAAGGGTTGGGTCGAAGGCCTAGCCCTTTTCTTCCACCCATACGAAACATTATTAAACATAAATAAAATGTGTGCCATATTACAAACAAGGATTATGTAATGGTATATTGGCTAGCGTGGAGTTGTAAGGACTTTGGGATAAGGAGGTTAGGATTTCAACTCTCGTTGACTCCAATATTTTGTATGCATTGTATTTTAAGAGGCCAATGGGGGGTTGCCACATGGCACCCTCTCATTGGCTATCCTCTGCCACGTGTCAACCGGAGAATGGAACACTTAACTTGCCACATGTACATGTAAGAATCCACCATGTAGACCTATAACATCATGCCAAATCACCCTATATAGACATGCCACATCTCCATGTATGGGCGTGTCACGTGTCACCCTTGTAGTGGTGACACGTGTCACCTTGACCTTTTGACTTTTTGATCAAGTTTGACCTGAACTTTGACCGGTTATATCTTTCGATCCGTAACTCTGTTTGATGAGACGTTTGCATCATTATAAATCTTGTGATGCACTCTTCGCAATCATGTCATTTTCACTGAGTTTTGGGAAATTTGAATTTTTTTCCCTTTCTCTTTCTACTAAAGCCATTATGAACATCCTAAGTTGCCTTTGCTAGTTCTGAGTTGTTCTTAGCCTTCTCTGGATCCTTTTTGGATCATTGAGGTACCTGTTTCTCATGTTGTTGTACATTTTTATTTGCAGGTACCTTTGGAATTTCTTTTTCAGTGATCTCATCAAGCACTATGTATTCTCATTTTTCTTTTTCTTGTTTCTTTCCTTGCAACTGATCTTTGTACATGACCTTCTCATTGAATATGACATCTCTACTCCTAATAATTTTGTGGTTTTCATAATCTCATAAGCGATAACCAAAATCATTAACATTGTATCCAATAAAGGTACACTTCTTGGACTTTTCCTCGAGTTTTTCTCTATTTTCTTTATCAATAAGGACAAATGCTTCACAACTGAAAGTCTTGAAAAAAGAATAGTTTACCTTTTTACCTGTCCATGACTCCTCTCGAATTATACCATCCAAAGAGCTTGAAGGTCCTTTGTTTATTAAGTAAACATCAGTATCTACAACATATTCCCATAACTGTAAGGGCAAACCAACATGCAATCTCATACTCCTTGCACACTCCATAATTCCCATGTTCATCCTTTCTGACACACCATTTTCTTGCGGTGTTCCTGGAGCTGTCGTCTTTCTACAAATCCCATGGTATGAACAGTAATCATCAAAATCCTTGTTGCAATATTCACCTCCATTGTCTGATGTGAGACACTTCAACCTTTTTCCTATCTCATTCTCAACAAAATATTTCCATTTCTTAAAAGTATCAAAAACATCAGATTTTTGTCGAATGCAATAAACCCAAGTTTTTCTAGTTGCATCATCAATAAAAGTAACAAATGCAATAAACCCAAGTTTTTCTAGTTGCATCATCAATAAAAGTAACATAATAAAGAGAGCCACCAAGATATGATACCTAATTTGGTATGCATACAGCATTTGTATGCACAGCTCTAACCTTTCACTCTCTTTTATTTTTCGTACTGAAATATGACTCTCTATGTTTTCCATAAACACAATGCTCAGAGAAATCCAAATCAACCTTTTTAAGATCTAGCAACAAATTTATTTTGTAGAAATATATGCATCCCCTTCTCACCATGTGCCCAAGCCTACGATGCCACAAAGAACAGATCCAATCTTGTAGAAGCTAAAGACATATAAGAGTCACTATTACCACAATACATAACACAATGTACCTACCTTCTCCTTTTGTTAATAATGCTGATCCTTTGGTGACCTTTCACACCTTATTTGTAAATATGGATATACAACCTTCACTTTCCAAATGGCCTATTGAAATTATATTTTACCTTTATATCTGGAACATGTCTTTCCTCATTCAACAACCATTGGTTCCCATCTTTCTAGTCCTTTGCTTTATTTTTACCTTTCTTGTTCCAACAATTTTGCATGGTGCATCATCACCCAAATGAACCTGTCCAAAATCACCTTGAACATAATCTAGAAAATGTTTCCTATGGGGTGTGGCATGAAATGAATCCCCTGAATATACTACCCAAGACTCAGAAACAATATCTACAGAAAGAAACAAAGCATCTTGTAACACATCACCTGTTACATTTTCTTCTTGATTTTTCTCCTGTTTTTTCGTTGCATTTCCTCGCTAAGGATAACACCAACAAAATCATCAAATTTTAAAGTGTTTGAACCAGAGATAGAGTCACTTATAGCCATGTGTTGGCCCTTGACCAGGTTTGAGGATCCTTGGTCATGTTTGACCTATTTTTGGGACTTCGACAGGCTGTCGAAGGTGGAGTGCAAGATGAAGAAGAGATCGCGGGATCTCGACCCCTCTTTAGGGATTTTTGGGTTTTTGGGCTATGTAACAGGTATGGGAATGTTGGCCCATGGGTTTACCCATACTTAGGCCTATTGTGTAATGTATAAATAGGAGACTAGGCGATGTAAGTAGCGACCGATGGTTGAGTGCTAGTACTGTCTATGTGCAAGAAGACGTGATTAAGACTTGCAGATCTAAGTGAAAGTCACATGTAGTGCTTTGTGTGCAAACTATGTAAGGCTCTGTGCCTAAAACTACTTGGGGAAGGAGGATCTGGTGAAGGGCACACAGATCTCCTATCCTATGCGGAGTAGTGTTCTGATGCTTTGTGCCTATAAAATGGTTGACAGAAGATAATAAAGAGAAGAAGAGTTGGTGGACGTAGCCCCAGGGTGGGGGTGAACCATGTATATCTTGTGTTATGGTTTCTTTGTGCAATGTATTGATGTGTTTATGTGCTTACTTGTTTAGATTCTTTGATATAGATGAATGATAGATAGATCTGTTGATGTTACGTGCTTAATAATCTGGATGAATGCTAGATCTGATCTATGTGGATGTGCTTAGTGCTTGAACATACTAGATCTGGTTGAATACTGCGATGCTCTATAATTAGGGTTTTTTCTCCGAAGTAGATACTGGTTTAATACTGATGAAATTTAATTTCTAACTACTTTGATAAGGTGTTATAATCACAGATCTATGTCCCAGCTAAGATTGCAGACATCTGAGTCCCGCAACCACCCCTGCTTCTACCTCAGGTGAGACTTCATTTGCTTTGCATGTGTTGTCGAAAGGGTCGGTAGTTAGGGTTTTTTTGGAGCATTGTTGTAGCATTGAACCCTAGGTATGCCCATGTGCCAACAAATGGTTCCGTTGTCGAGACCTAAAACTATGATTTCTAGGAACTGAGGAAAAGAAAGAAATCTTTGTGCATAGATTTGTTGCTTGACTTGTGAAGCTATGTGCTAAGGAAGGAGGCAGATCTGAAGAAAAGAGGTAAGATATGAACGCTTTGTGCTTTGATAGAGGTAAGAATAGTGAAAAGTTGTAGATCTGGAAGCTTTGTCCTCTGCCAAAAGTAAGATAAGTGGAAATTTTTGTTTCAAGAATATGGATCTAGGTATGTCTGATAAATTTTGTCCTAACCTGAAAAATAGGGTGCAACTAGAACAAAGAAGATTTGATATGAGTATATCTGATAATAATAGTGAAAGATATGTTATTCCTATGCATAGAAAGAATATTTGGACTAATGAATGGATGCAGGATCCTAGAAATATTTTTTGCATGTTAGCTACCATGATCCTAGTGCGCAGTACATGAAAGGATGGGGATCATTTAAGAGAAAGAGAGGATTAACTCTTTGTTACAGTTGTAGAAGACTGGGACATCTTGCTAAGAAATTCCCTAGAAGAAGACCTAGTTGTCTTTGTTGTAAAGCTATGGATCATGAAGTTTTGGATTTCCCTAGAATGATTTGCTCAACTTGAAAGAATGAATATGGAACAAGTAGACCCTGAGAGAGGTCAAGAAACTGAGACCATGGAAGAACCCAAAAAGGAATCAGAGATTGTACTATTACAAATGAAAGAAACCTTGAATGACCACAGAGATACTAATCTATTGGAGATCTTAAAAGAGAAAGATAAAAGAGAAGTAAGAATAGGAGACTTCGACATTGACTATATTCTGGATGAGGAAACACGAGTGAATATAATGACAGAAAGAACTTGGGAAATTCTAGGAAAGCCTGCTATGATTCCTTCATTAGGAAGAATAGGATTATTTAGAGGAAAGATGATAACCCTATGTGGAAGACTTACCCATATATCTATGAGTGCTCATGGAACTTCGAAAGAAGAAGATTTTGAGGTTGTTAAATTTAATGAGAACAACACCCCATTTGCTATGTTACTAGGAAAACCTTGGATCGAAAAGGATCGGGCTAGAAGGAAAGAAGAAGAAGTCTTAGAGAAGAAAAAGCAAGAATTAAAATATTTCATGACTAGGAGGTTCACACACTTGATTGAAGAACAGGAGAACAGATAGAATCTAGTTAGAACCACAAACTTGGATGTCAAAGTTGAAAGAACTCAAGAAGACTCACAGAAGACTAAAGCACCTACCCCTGATAGAGAAGAAGTATTGCCCTTGAATCCTAGGAAAGAATCTCAATAGCATGAAGTTACTATGCCAAGAAGAGATAAGAATCAGAATGGAAAGAGGAATAACGAGACGAAGATCGCTGGGAAAAAGGCTAGAAATCTCAGTAAGAAGAGAGAAAAGATAGAAAAATTACAGAAGATTCCAGAGGGAACTTCGTAGAAGGAAAATTTGCAAAACTGGAACTTCGTCGGGATATCAGAACAGCGCCACATGACATTTCACCATGGCAAAGAAATATATCCGTTGGAAACAGTATAACCATTAGATTGACGCCCCGAATGGGTAGAACTACATTTGTGGTCAGAAGGCTCACCATCAAACCATTGGGACCTCTCTATAACAGACATAACTGAATTAATGAAGGTCTCGTGTATGTTGGAAAGATCAGTTACATTGTTGTCTACTTATTTCATCGACTATTGCACCGTGAACACTTTTTTGAATTGTATCAGAGAGAACTCATTACTACCGCGTTGTGATTAGTAAGATCAACACCAGTTCTATTGTTTTGCGCACTCATTCATCCATCTTATCTAAGCATGTATGTCGAACGAGCTCATTTCCACGGAGAAAATCGTCGAAGAATTTCTCATCGATCTCATGGCTGAGAAAGTAATGTCTACAAGTATTCAAGCGTCCTCGACGAGAGGAGTGCAAGCCTCTTCGTTGACTGCTCACGGATTCGAACCATCCTGATTCTTCACAGAAAAGAGAACCAAGCACATAGATGACCTAGCAAATGCGAAGCTAATCTCGACCATATTACTCAACTACATCCCACCTCTGGCCAGCGCGGTGAGTCGTGATAGTGTGCCAAGAGATTTTGATTACACCATGGTTACTGCGTACCTCTCGAAGGGGATATGCGTAGTGAGAGAGCAGTAGGACAAGATCGCAACGTTGAATTTCAACAAATTCAACCTAGGAGACCGCAAGAACCATAGTATGCTCACCCCATATAAATACTTGACTAGGAAAAAGGGGAAGAACTTGAAGATAATCCCCCAGCTGTGGACGATGAACCTTGCGCAGTCCACCCTATTGAATGTAATGAAAATCCCACACTTTGGAAGGCACCAGGAGGTTAACACCTTTGTTAACCTCCTTCTCTCATGTTACCATGGCGACCACTTATGGCTAGACCGACGTATCACAGTCGATATGACGTTGATCCATAGGATCATCGGATTGAGCATGCAAGGACCTGACCCACAGGACATCTATCTGGGGAAAGCCACAGATCGCGCATTAGCACAGAAGATCAAGGATACCTACGACAATGTTGAGAAGGGGATGCGAGGCTACAAGGTAGCTTCCATCCAGAATGGAATAATTCACCTAGCATGACAATTAATTGCAGGAAATATAGTAAGGAAGACAAAACCCACRCAGATCACAGGGTTTGTCGTTGACCTCGCAGGGAAATGTGTAGAAGGCCTACAGATGAACTGGGTGAGGTACCTAGTCAACCAGCTGGAGTTAGACTGTCGTGAAGCTCAGGATTAGGGCTATGATTTCCACTTCAGCTGGCTCTTGATCCTCGTAGTGTTTATTTCTTAGGAGATGCTGGAAGGTGTGACCTTCCCGAACATTTATCCATTCGATCCGCTTGCTACAAAGTTCACCACACTTTGGTACTCAAGCGATATGGGAAAACAGTGGAATTCGAACGCAGTTTTTCATGCGTACCATCTCCAATTTAAGAGGGATATTGAAGTCGAACCTCACATGAATCTGAACACCCTACAACGATTCTTACCCCTCATGAAGTTCCATGCATATTGGCACTTCATCTATATCGTTGCGCGAGCAGATGAGCATAAGGAGGAGCTTCAGTAGTACTACAAGCTCACAGAAGAGGACCTCGAGGAGATAACTAAGGACTGGTCAGTAGAACTCCATATCTCCGTTGATTCTGTAGAGATTTATAACCCCAAACTTGACAACTCGGAGGCCACTCACAAAGAACATGACACACCTAGAACTAGTAGAAGGAAGAAGCTCGCAGAAGTCCAAGACTTAAGCAGCGCATCAGAAAAAAATTGCTTCAATATCACCTAGCCGAGGGGGTGATGATGAAGTAGAAGAGATAAATGGAAAAGAAGATGAGCATAAGCAAGTAGAAGTAACACCACCTAGAGATGAGGCTGATCCCCTAAAGAAGAGGAAGTTTTCTCCTCCGAAACCCTCTTCCCGAAATAAATCCAGAGCCACATTGACCAAGATGCAGACTATGCTCACTATTGATGACTTTGACTTCATCATTGCAGCTGTAAATGAAGCCTCGTAGGAAATCTTACAAAAAAAGGAAGTGAAGCAAGAGGAGATGTACGACAGAATCAATTTTGATCTTCGAGGGGTACAGCAGGCTCTTCAGTCTAGTCGTGCAGTTTCCACTATGCCCTTGTCGTCAGGAGAACCAGATTTAGGAGATGAGCCAGCCCAACTCCATCGACTAGCTGATGCGACCAAAGCCCGCCTTCGTCGTGCACAGGAAGAAACTGAACAAGCCACCCAGGACCTAGATCAAGTTCAATAAGTAATCATAGAACAATGTCGACTTGCGGAGCAGGAGAAGGTTCCTCTCCAGACAAAGTTTGAAGAGGATAAAGCACAGATTCAGCAAGAAAAACAAAATTTTCTTGCAGAGCAACTTGAAGTGAAAGAATCAGTCAATAGAGCACTCCGCTCTGTGACAGGCTTAGAGACAAAGGCAGAATACCATGTTGAGCATCAAGTAGAGTCGCTCGCAGAAGCCATTCAGCAGCTACAACAAAGAATAGCAGACTTAGAGCTCCGAACAATGCCCGACACACCGCAGGATGTGACAGATAAAAGAGATGCAACTACTCGAAGCGCAGTTGAGAGAATAAAGGCCCTTGCCATGGAATGTAAACAACTAAGCAATCACAGTGCCCAGACTTATGAGAAACTCACTAAGAATCAAAAACTGAAGGCACTGGAGTCATAGCTCCAGCAGGCGAAGCAGCAAGCAGAAACAATTGAAGCCCCTGTCAGTTGTTGAAAGGATGAATCGATCCCAAGAGTAGCGCATTGCTCAAAAATGGGCCCACACCATTCAGAGCATAGTCATGTAAGTGACTCAGAAGCTCCAACCTATATAGGACGAGGCTTGCCAACTATTCACGGAGATCGAAGGCTGAGGAGCAGAGATAGAGCAAGTCGTCACTACAGCTGAACAACGCCTAGAGGGACCTTTCAACGAATTTGTTATCCAAGAGTCCATTGAGAAAGAGGCCATAGCACAACAACAATTCAAATCTACTCGAGCCAAGCTCGAGGATTTTGAGGCAGAATTACCCAGATCAGAGTGACTCTGGACGAGTCACAGGTGAGTGTTGGGGGCTTGTTGGCCCTTGACCAATTTTGAGGATCCTTGGTCATGTTTGACCTATTTTTGGGACGTCAACAGGCTGTCGAAGGTGGAGTTCAAGACGAAGCGGAGATCATGGGATCTCGGCCCCTCTTTAGGGATTTTTGGGTTTTTGGGCTATGTAACAGGTATGGGAATGTCAGCCCATGGGTTTACCCATGCTTAGGCCTATTTTGTAATGTATAAATAGAAGACTAGGCGATGTAAGTAGCGACCGATGGTTGAGTGCTAGTACTAGATATGTGCAAGAATATGTGATTAAGACTTGCAGAGATAAGTGCAAGTCATGTGTAGTGCTTTGTGCGCAGACTATGTAAGGCTTTGTGCCTAGAACTACTTAGGGAAGGAGGATCTGACGAAGTGTGCGTAGATCTCATGTTTTATGTGGAGTAGTTTTCTGATGCTTTGTGCCTGTAAGACACTTGACATAAGATAATAAATAGAAGAAGAGTTGGTGTATGTAGCCCCAGGGTGGGGGTGAACCACGTATATATTGTGTTATGGTTTCTTTGTGCAATGTATTGATGTGTTTATGTGTTTACTTGTTTAGATGCTTTGATATAGATGAATGATAGATAGATCTGTTGATGCTACGTGCTTACTAATATGGATGAATGCTATATCTGATCTATGTGGATGTGCTTAGTGCTTGAAGATACTAGATCTGGTTGAATATTGCGATGCTATGTAATTAGGGTTTTGTATGCGAAGAAGATACTAGTTTAATACTGATGAACTGTAATTTCTAAGTGCTTTGATAAGGTCTTATAATCACATATATGTGTCCCAGCTAAGGTTGCAAACATCTAAGTCCTGCAACCACCCCTTCTTATACCTCAGGTGAGACTTCATCTGCTTCCCAAATGTTGTCGACAGGGCCAGTAGTTAGGGTTTTGTTGGTGCGTTGTTGTAGCGTTGAACCCTGGGTATACCCCTGTGCCAACACCATGACCAAACCATTCCAACTTTTTGGCAATAAGCACAATATTAGAAGAGCCCTGGCCTCATCATCAAAGTCCACTTTTACAGAACTTAGTTGATTAGTAATCATATTAAATTCATTTAAATGATCTGCAACATACCCACCTTCTAACATATTCATATTAAATAATATCTTCATTAGAAATACCTTATTGGGTGCTAAGGGTTTTTCATACAGTTTAGCTAATGTGTCCATCAATTCCTTTGTTGTATTTTCTTTCGAAATATTGAAAGCCACCAACGTTTTTTGTTGGCATAGGGGAAAACCCAGGGTTCAACACTACAATAGCGCACCAACAAATCCCTAACTACCATCCCTTTCGGCAACACCTATGGAGCAGATGAAGTCTCACCCGAGGTAGAGGCAGGGGTGGTTGTAAGACTCAGGTGTATGCAACCTTAGCTGGGACACATATCTGTGATTGTACTACTTAGTAAAGCACTTAGCACCATCAATTCCTCAATATGAAATCAATACCGACTTCGCTGATAAAACAAAGCTTCGCAGCATTCACACTAATCTAATGTATTTAAGCACTTAGCATAGGTAAATAGATCAGATCGATCAGATCAAGCACTAAGAATGGCTATATAGATCAGATCTAACATTCTCACATATAATAATCACAAAGAATAAGTAGATCTATCTAAATACATCAAAGCACTTAGCAAATAATATGTGAACACATCAAGACAAAGCACAAAGTAGCATAACACAGTGTTTACGTGATTCACCCCCACCCTAGGGCTACATCCACCAACTCTTATTCTTTATTGTCTTCAATCAATTGGTTACAAGCACAGAGCCTCAAAACCCTTACTCTACGTAGGAAAGAAGATCTACGCAGCTCGATAGATCCTTCTTCCTTGCGTTACAACACTAAGCTTTCCCCAATCTGCTACAAGGACCTGCACTTAGCTCTGCAAGTCTCTTACAATCATGCACAAAGAAATTACAGACTCTACTTGCACTTAGCATACATTTACATCACATATATGCACTATACTTCTATCTTGCCTAAGAATCTATTTATGTACAAAATAGGCCTATACATGGGTCGATATCCCATTCCCATTACATAATCCCAAAAACCCAAAAAGGACCCAAAAAGGGGTCGATATCCCTTGATCTTCGCTTCGTCTTGTGCTCCTCCTTCGATAGGCTATCGAAGTCCCAAAATAGTTCAACATGACCAAGAATCTCCCAAAACTTGGTCAAGGGCCAACAGGCCCCCAACACTCATGTGTGACTCATCTTGAGTCACTCTGGTCTAATCAGTTCTTCTTCGAACGCCTCGAGTTTGGATCGAGCTTCTTAGACCTGTTTCTTTGCTATGGCCTCTTGCTCAGTGAAATCTTGGATCACTGCATCATTTAATGGCCCTTCTAGGTGATGTTATGTTGTAGAGACAATCTCTTCTATCTCTGCTCCTCGGCTTTCAACCTCTGTGAACAATTGGCATGCCTTATCTTGCAGAGGTTGGATTCGTTGAGTTACTTCCTTAAATTTTCTCTGGATCGTATGGATCTGTTATTGGGCGGTGTGTTTCTCTTGAGATCTCTTCATTCTGTCTACAGTTGACAGGTCCTTCAGTTGCGCATGTAGTGTGTCTGTGTGCTACTTCACTTCCTGGAGTTGTGACTCCAGTGCCTGTAACTTTGGGTTCTCAGCGAGCTTCTCATACGTTTGGGCACTGCGATTACTCAGCTTCTTGCACTCCCCAAGAAGAGCCTTCAATCTCTCAATTGTGCTACAGGCAGTTGCTTACCTTTGATCTCTTACATATTGCGGGGTCTCGGGAAATGTCTGTAGCTCCAAATCTGTTATGCGTTGTTGTACTTGTTGAATTACTTCTTCAAGTTGTGCCACCTATTGTGGAACTCTCTCTTCGTCCTTTACTTTGAAGACTGTCACAGAGAGAAGTGATATGTTGACCCTTTCCTTTACTTCGAGTTGCTCCGCAAGCAACTGTTCCTTTCTTTGTTGTAGTTGTGCTCTTTCTTCATCCCACTTTGCTTGGAGAGAAACATTTTCTCGTTCTGCAGTACTGCGTTTCTCTAAAAGGTCTCCCTGTACTTGTGCTAAAGCCTGGGTGGATTGTGTTGTTTCTTCTTGTGCTCGTCGAAGGCAAGCTTCAACTGTATCAACAATTCGTTGGAGTTGAGTTGACTCATCTCCCAGTTCTGGTGTTTCCAATGGCAGAGGTGCAGTGGAAACTGCATGGTTGGACTGTAGTGCCTCCTGCACCTCTTGAAGTTCAACCTTAATTCGATTGTATATCTCTTCCTGCTGAGCCTCTTGCTTCTCTACTATCTCCATTGAAGCATCGTTCAAGGCTACTAAGATGAAATCGAAGTCATATGAGTTGAGGGTAGTCTTCATTTTGTTCATAGAGTCTTTTTATTTCTTTCGAGAAGAAGGCTTTGAGGGGGAAACCTTCCTTTTCTTCGAGGGATCCTCCTCACCTTTATTTTGTTCAACTTTTGCACCATCTATTTCTCCACCATCTCCTCCTTGCGCAGGTGAGATGGAAGCAATCTTCGTTGAGGTACTACTTACATATTGGGCTTCTTCATTTTTCTTTGTCTTGCTGGGTCCAGGTGTATCATGATTTGCTTCTGGTCTATCAATGTCGGACATCTCCACAGGATCTACTAGAATGAGGAGGTCTGTCGACTAGTCTTTAGTAATCTCTTCTAAGTCCTCCTCTATCAGCTTGTAGCAAGACTGAAGTTGTTTCTTATGCTCGTCAGCGCGCATTGTAATATAAATGAAATGGTGATCCGCACTGAATTTCATTAAGGGCCAAAACCTGTGGAGAGTATTTGGCGTGATGCGAGGCTCAGACTGTATGGTTGTCTTCAGCTGGTTTTAATATGTATGGAACACGACATTTGACTTCCATTGCTTGTTCATGTCACTGGAATACCACAGTATACTGAACTTCATGGCCAGAGGTTCAAAGGGATCGATTTTCAAGAAGGTCACACCTTCCGGCATCTCCCATGCGATGAAAGCAATTAGGATTTGAAGCCAACTAAAGTGGAATTCATATCCCTGATTTTGCACTTCCCTACAGTCCAGTTCCAAATGATTCACAAGGTACTTCGCCCAATTCATTTGTAGGCCCTCTGCACACTTTCCTGCGAGTTTGACTACAAATACAGTGGGTCGGTTCTTGTGAACTAACTTTCCTGCTATCAATTGATAGGCGAGGCGCACTACACCGCTCTGCATAGAAGCTACCTTGTAGCCTCGCATTCCCTTCTCGACATCTCCATAAGTGTCCTTGATCCTTTGTGTGAGAGCATGGTCCATGGCTTTTCCAGCATAGAAATATTTCGGGTCGGGTCCTTGCATACTTAGCCCTGTGATCCGATTTATCAATGTCAGATCCACTATGATACAATCATTTAACCACAAATATCTGTCATGGTAACAAGACAACAGCAGCTTGACGCATGTATTCACTTCTTGGTGCTTTCCAAAGTGAGGAATCTTCATGACATTGAGTAGTGTGGATTGCGCGAGGTTCATAACACATGATTGGGGAACTATCTTCGACTTCTTTCCCTTTGTTCTAGTCAGGTATTTATGTGGGGCGACCATGTTGTAGACCTTCCTGTCGTCGAGGTTGAAGTCACTAAACTTCAATGCTACAATATTTTCTTGGTCTGTGCGTATCCCCTTCGGGAGGTACGCAGTGACCAAAGCGTACTCAAATTATTTGGGCACACTATCTCAATTGATTGTGCCACTCAGAGGTGGTAGGTAGTCGGGTAATATGCTCAGAATCAACTTAGTATTCGCGAGATCGTCTCTATGCTTTGTTCGCTTTTCATCGGTTGGCTGGGATGGTACGGCTCGAGCAGTGGATGGAGAGGCTAGTAGTCCTCTCATGGATGATGCTTTTACACCTATAGATAATCCTCTCTTTGACATGACTCTTTCAGTCATCAGGTCGATCTAAACTTCTTCAACAACTTTCTCTACAGTGCTCAATTCTTTCGACATACACACTCGGGGTTAACAATCGCGGGTTCAGGGAACAACTTAGACACAATACTGAAATAGAGAGCAAGAGTGTGATGATCACTGTACAAACTCAGCTTAGTCTGTGGGATCAAGTTCCCAATTGGAAAAAGTGTTCTCGGTGTGTGGCGCGACGGGATAAATAGGGAACTTGACCACAGTTCGCTTGCAACGGGTATGAGCCTCCATTAACTGTTGTTCAGTTCGTTATGGCGTGGTCCAACGGTCTAATGATGAGCCATAATTGTCTTTCTTCCCATTCGGAGCATCGATCAAATGGTTATAATGTCCCCAACGACTATATTTCTTCGTCATGGCGAAGTGCCATGTGTCGCTATTCTGATATCCCGGCGAAGCTCCAATTCTACAAATTTTTTGTCTGCGAAGTTCCCTCTGGAACCTTCTGCAACTTTTCGATCTTAGCTCTCTTATTACTTAACTTTCTATCCTTTTTTCTAGTGAGCTTCGTCTCGGTAGTTCTTTTTCCATTCTAATTCTTATCTTCTTTTAACATAGTTACTTCGTGTTATTGAGATTCTTCCCTAGGAATCCTAGATAATACTTTGTCTTTGTCTGAGGTAGGTACTTCGGTCTTCTATGGGTCTTCTAATGTTCTTGAAGCTTCGACATCTAGGTTGCTAGTGTTAAATAGCTTCGATCTATTCTCTTGTTCTGCAATCAAGTGTGTGATCCTTCTGGTCATGAAGTCTTTTAACTCTTGTTTCTTCTGCTTCAAAACTTCTTCTTCTTCTTTTCGTCTGGCTTGATCTCTATCAATCCAAGGTTTTCCTAGTAACATGGTAAATGGGGCATTGTCTTAAATAAATTTAATAATCTCAAAACCTTCTTCTGTTGAAGTTCCATTAGCATTCATAGGTATGTGAGCGAGCTTCCCACATAGGTTTATTATTTTTTCTCTGAATAGTCCTATTCCTCCTAATGAAGGGATCATAGGAAGCTTCCCTATGGCTTCCCAAGTTCTTTATGTCATGATATTCACCTGTGTTTCTTCATCCAGAATACAGTCGATGTCAAAGTCTCCTATTCTTACTTCAATGCATTCTTTTTCCTTGAATATCTCTAAGAGGTTGACATGTCGATGGTCATTCATGGTTTCGTTTATTTGCAACAATACTTTCTCTGATTCTTTCTGGGGTTCCGCCATTTTTGGATCTTCCTTAGGGTATTCTTTATTTAGATTCATTTCTTCCAGCTTAGCAATCATTCTAGGGAAATCTAACACTTCATGGTCCATAGCTTTACAACAAAGACAACCAGGTCTTTTCCAAAGGCATTCCTTAGCAATATGTCATGGTCTTCTGCAACTATAACAGAAGTTTAATTCTCTCTTTATTTTAAATGATCCATAGCTTCTCCGGTATTGCGCACTAGGATCATGGTAGCTATCCTGCAAAAAATTATTTCTAGGATCCTGCATCCATTTGTTAGTCCAAACACTCTTTCTATGCATAGGTATAACATACCTTTCACTATTCTTATCAGATCTACTCATATTAATCCTTCTTTCATCTATTAATACCCTAGTTTTCAAGCTAGGACAGAACTTATCAATCATACCTAGATCCATAATTTAGAAACAAAAATTTCCACTTATCTTACATCTATAGAGGACAAAGCTTCCAGATCTAAAACTTTTCACTATTATTACCTTTGTCAAAGCACAGAGCTTGCAGATCTTACCTCTTTTCATCATAAATTCTTAATTTTGCCTTTCTTAGAGCACAAATCTTTCATATATTGCTTCTTTCCTTCAGATCCAACCTCCTTTCTTCAGATAGGGATTCCTTCTTTAGCATAGATATTTATAAATCGAGTAGGATATTTTGCACTAGGGCATAGATCTACGCACAGATATTTCACAATCTCAGGTCAAATATTTGCACAAAGCTTCTTCTTTCTCAGTGCCCAGCAATCACAGTTTCAGGTCTCAACAACGGAACTATTTGTTGGCACAGGGGAAGACCCAGGGTTCAATGCTACAACAGTGCACGAACAAAGCCCTAACTACCGGCCCTTTCAACAACACTTACGGAGCAGATGAAGTCTCACCCGAGGTAGAGGCAGGGGTGGTTGCAAGACTCAAGTGTCTGCAACCTTAGCTGGGACACAAATCTGTGATTGTACTACTTAGTAAAGCACTTAGCACCGTCAATTCCTCAATATGAATTCAATACCCACTTTGCTGATAAAACAGAGCTTTGCAACATTCACACTAATCTAATGTATCTAAGCACTTAGCATAGGTAAATAGATCATATCGATAATATCAAGCACTAAGCATGGCTATATAGATCAAATATAAAATTCTCACATATAATAATCACAAAGCATAAGTAGATCTATCTAAATACATCAAAGCACTTAGCAAATAATATGTGAACACATCAAGACAAAGCACAAAGTAGCATAACACATTGTTTACGTGGGTCACCCCCACCTTGGGGCTATGTCCACCAACTCTTAGCATAACCAGGAACCCTCTTTTCCTGCGAGTTACATTTCTCTCTGATACCAGTTGTTAGAAAAATAGGATCACGGAGTAATAAAATAATACAAATGAAAAATTAAAACACAGAATATACACAATACAATAGAGACATAGATATATGTGGTTCACACAGTGTGGGCTACGTCCATGAGAAGTTGCTAGATCCTTCCTTTTTATTGTCCAGCAAATGAAGGGATACAACCTACAACACACCCATTGTAACTTCCTCTTCTTTGTCTCACAATATCCTCTCTCAGAATACAATATTCTCACTGATTCATAGCCTCAATACATTTCCCTCATAAAAAAGGGTTTCCTTCTAGGGAAAAAAATCCTAACATAACTTCTACCGTCAGATCTGCGACCTTATAATGAACAGTCCAGATTTACTATGAAATTACAATATGCATTTACAAGGCAATTTTTCCTTCAGGGAATGTTGTCCCCCGAACCCCCGTCAGGGGCCCGCTTTCCCCAAGACCCCGTCGGGGGACAACCCCGCCCCGCCCCGCATAGAGGGGTGTACAGTCTTCATGGGGTATAAACATGACTGAAAACAAATACCTATGAAACAAGAAGATAATCAGGCTCCACAACCAACACTTTCCTTCATATATTTAAATTTATATGGAATTATAAAGGGTGTGATTTAAACCAATGTGTCTCTTGATAATGAAACATTGCACTCCTTCATTTAATTAACACAAATGATAACTTTTATAAATTGATTTTCGTACACCAAATTAGACAGTGATTTTCATATGACGATTCTAGAGTGATGCAAACAAATTTTAAAATTCCATGACATGGGTTTTGTGCAGAACATCCCCAATTAGCTAACCAGTGAGAGGTTTCCATAGAAAATGTGTGAGGTGACAGGTATGGGTGGTTCTTTGAAGGAAACTTGCCTAGATTTTCCTTTCATTGTCAGATGCCAGATCGACTTCAGTACATTTTATTTTTTCGTGAATGTCTAAATCAAACTCCATATATATCCTTTTTTGGTGACTATTTAAACTCAAATTGTAAACATTTTACTTGATGGTGGACATTAAAATCAATTCCCTCTCAGTTGCTAGTCATTAAAGATTTGACTTGGTCTCACCCTTTTTTCGTATTTGCTTCCTCATTCGACCGACACACATCTTTTTGGTCGAATCAACGCGAATAAAATTTGAATTGAGTGATTTGACTTTGGTCGTTCCAACTTTATTTGGCTGAATTGTATTTCCCGAATTAATTTTCTTTCGACATCGACCTTCGGGGTAATTTACTTTACTTCTACTCGGACCAACTCAACTTAGAGAAAAACCGACTTGAGTAATTCAATTTTAGATCGACCCGACTTGCTTTAGTTTTGACTTCTTCTACCTATCCAACTTCGACCTTTGACTTCTTTGACCTCCTATTTATTTGACTTCAACCTTCAAATTTTTCAACTTCGACCTTTTCTTCGACTTCAACTTTTTCAACTTCTTGGTAAGATGTTTATACCAGACTTCTTGATATCTACTTGATCCTTTTTGTATCAATTCCAATACCAAATCCATGCCCAACATTGACTGTATTGGTCCTCTTTGTCATCAATTCCAACCCCATAATACTAGGTCCAAGAACTTCCACATCTAATCCTAGCAGAAGAGAAGAATAATTTAATCAAGAACACAAATGACACAAGCAATCATAAAGTACACTGAGATTTTACCCCGGAAAACCTTAACTGGGATAACCAACATTCCTTTCAGAATTCTTCTCTCTTGTTGTCTCATTCAATCATAATAAAATGTAACATGTCTAACCTTGGTCCACACCTAAGACACAATAAACATCACATCCCCTTGCATAGGAAAGAACAACCGTGTAGCCAATTTGACTTACATATGCATGAACATCAACCTACACTTACACACACATTAACCTGAAAAAGCAAATTCTACGATTACCTTACAACAACAGCCTTTACGGCCTTACAATACGCCTCTTTATAGGATTTACAATAGGAAAACCCTAAAAATTGTCGCCCAAAAATGATTACAGATCCATGCATATCATTGGCTACAAATCTTGCAAATCTCGGGATTCTGTTACAATCGACTCCAAGTAGGGTTTACAATTCATTTACCATTCGAAATTCATTCGATCTCTAGTTATCCCTCTCACACATGTACTTTGACCTCTTGTCAGTTGTCTTTTCATCGATATCTTCGACTTCTACTTTACCTGGTCGAATTCCTCGACCTTCGACTTGCTATCGACCCACCTTGACTTTGACATGTTGTCAATCCACCTTGTCTTCGAATTATTTTTTATCCACCTTGACTTTGACCATGAGTCGATTCACCTCAACTAAGCTTTCACTACAAAGAATATAACAACCCAACATTCTTCCACTTGTTTTCTTCTTTGCTGAAACAGGAGATTCCTGAACTTTCGTTCACAGACCCTGAGCAGCAATGTCCATTGCCTCTCTTCACATAGCACATAGCATATGTATTTTTTTAACTGCTCTTTGATTATGTCCTTCGTGCCACACAAATACATGAATACTCTCTTGACATTTGTCCAGTGCTCCTTTCCAGGTGTCAACATGTATCTTCTCAACACTCCCACTGCATGGGAAATGTCTAGTCGATGGCAGACCATCACATACATTAGAATACCAACCACACTTTCATAGGGAACACGTGCCATTTCCTCTATTTCTTCCTGTGTCTTTAGACATTGTTCAACAGTTAGCCTTGCTCCCACAAGAATTGGCACCTTCACATGTTTGTAATCCTGCATGTTGAATTGTTTCAGAATTGTTTCAATATACTTCGTCTAATTCAACCATATATTTATAGTGGCTCGGTCTCTCTTAATATCCATTCCCATAATGAAGTTAGTTGCATCGAGATCCTTCATGTTGAACTTGGAGGATAGATGCTTCTTCACCTCCTTTATTGCTTCCATGTTGTTTCCAATCAACAACATGTCATCGACATACAAAGCTACATATATGAAACACCCACCTTATTCCTTGGAATATATGCACTGATCAACTTTGCTTATCAAAAATCCAAAACTAAGGATGTATGTGTCAAACTTCTGTTACCACATCCTTGGCGATTTCTTTAGACCATAAAGGGATATTTTGAGTTTGCACAGCAACTCTTGCTTTCCATTTACTACAAATCCTTTAGATTATTTCATGTAGATTTCTTGTTCCATGTCCCCATGAGGAACATTGTCCTCACATCCATTTGTTCTATCTCCAGATCGAATGTTGCAGCTAGTGACATTAGTACTCTAATGGAAGTTAGTTTTTAAACAGGGGAAAAAATATCACCGAAGTTGACTCCCTTGACTTGGGAATATCCTTTCGCTACCAGTCGAGCTTTGAATTTTTGACTTGTCCTACAACATTCATCTTCTTCTTGAACACTCACTTTCTACCGACGGGATTTCTTCCACTAGGTAACTTGACTAAATCCCATGTCTCATTCTTGTACAAGGATTCCATCTCTTTCACCATGGCGTCCTTCGAGAGTTTAACCTTTTTCAAGTCGACTGCCTCATCGACGGAATTTGGCTCATTGTCGATGGAATTTAACACAAATGTGGAACAAAAGTCATGCAGACTATACCTTTCAAATGGTTTTCTTTCTCTTTTTGACCTCCTTACCACCAAAGTCAATTGTTCCACCTCTTCCTCAGATTCAATTGACTCATCTGAATCATCTTCTTCGTTCCTTAGTTCAAACCACACTGTATCAGGATTATTCTCGGTTTGAACAACTTCCTCAGGCTCATAATTACCTCCTACTTCTATAAAGACCACATCTCGATTGTACATTGTTGTGCTTGATGCAAGATCCCATAGCTTATATCCTTTCATCCATTATTTGTATCCGATGAAAATACATTTGACTGCCTTCTTGTCCATCTTGCTCCTCTTATGCATAGAAACATGCACAAATGCATCACAAACAAATACTTTGAGATGTGCCACCGAAGGCTTATTACCATACCATACCTCATTTTGAGTCATGTCGACTAGCGTCGACAAAGGAGACATATTCACCAAATATCTTGCAGTCTCAACTATCTCTGCCCAGAATTCTTGTACGAGCCCAGCACCACTGAGCATGTTCCTTGCCTTATCAATCAACATTTTGTTCATTCTCTCTGTAACTCCATTTTGTTGTGGGGTATATGGTGTGCTATGTCACACTGCTTACAGAACTGATCAAATTCATTTCCATGGAATTCACCACCATTGTCAGTTCTCGGCACTTTAATCCTCTTCTTTGTCTGGGTTTCCACAAGAGCTTTAAACTCCTTTAATCTATCGAAAACCTATGATTTATTCCTTAGGAAATATATTTGTGTCTTCCTGTAAAAATCATCTATGAAGGATAAATAATACATGTATCCACCAAGTGAAGGCACTGTAACTAGGCCAAACACATCACTATGCACCAGTTCTAGAATCCCATTTTCCCTTGTCACTCCAGATGGGAACCTCTCCCGACTTTGTTTCCCATATATGACTTGTAAACCACATTTAGGAAAACCTTCTACCATAAATTTTCTTTGCATAGCTCGGAGTCCTTTTTCTCCAATGGATTCCATCCTCTTGTTCCATAGTCTAGTCAGGTCGATTTCATCATGTCTTGTCGAGTCGATTTGAACCAACTTAGCTCAAGTCGATTCTAGTTCTGTCAACATCGAGTCAAGTCGATTAGTATTCCATTCGATTTCAGGAGCAACGATTTTATTTCATCTAGTCGAGTCGATTTCAGGAGAAACGATGTTATTTCATCTAGTCGATTCGACATTCCCTAACATCTTGTACAAGGTACCAATCTGAACTCCTTTCATTAATATCATTGCACCTCTGACCATCCTGCACGAATACTTTTGAAACAAAGTATGCACATTTTCATCACTCATCTTGTTGACATATATCAGGTTTCTTACAAAACTCAAAATGTAATTCACAACTGGAAGGGTTCTTTTCCTTCCATCCTACAGTGTCAGTCAGACTCTTCCTCGTCCGAAAATTCTAGTTGTCGAGTCATCCCCCAAGAACACATCACCCCCATCATATCGTTCATATTCACAAAACCATTCTTTATGTGGTGTCATATGATGGGATGCTCCTGAGTCGATTAACCAAACATCTTGATCCAACTATGTATTGTTTGACGCTAGGTACACATGACCTCCCTTATCTGAGGTCGTCTTTCTCTTAGTCAATTGCTTCTCATCGGATCCATAACTGAATTTAGTTTCCTTTGAATTATAGTCCTTTTTATAATTACCATCTTTACTTCATTTCCAACATCTTCGCATCAACTGAATCGGGGATCTAGATCTACCCTTCGATTTAGAATATCTACCGGAGAATATTTCTTTATCTCTATCTATTGGTTGACTTCTCACTACCAGAGTATCTTTGTTTGATCCTTCCATGTTCTTCCTTCTCATTTATTCAGACAGCATAGAATCAACCACTTCCTCTAGTACTAGTGTGGTTGTATTACTCCCAATAGCCACGACTAAGTTATCCCATGAGTCTGACAAAGAACATAATAGGATAATACACTTCTCCTCATCGGTGATATTAATATCCATAGATGATAATTGGCTTAACATGGTATTGAACACATTTAAATGCTCATTCACCGAACTACCATCACCCATCCTCATAATATACAGTTTATTTTGAGAAACAACTTATTAACCAGAGATTTTGATTGGTATAAGCTTCCCAGCTTGTCCCATAGTTTCTTGGTTGAATATTCACCTGAGACATTCAGCAGCACCAAATATGCAATATAAAGCATAATCATACTTCTTTCTCTTCTTTTGAGTTTTTCCCATTCTTTCGTCAACACACATGTCAGCTAGTTACCTAGAAAGACCATTGTCCATTGTTCTCGATCTACAAGAAGATCTTCCATTTTAAGCTTGCAAAGCTCAAAATTTTGGCCATTGAATCTTTCTATCTCTATTCTTGAACTGCTCTCCATTCTTTACCACAATATTTAACACAATTTATGACTTATGACTCTTATTGTGCCTAGGGTTTAGTTCTCGGATTCAAGATTTGAAAATCAAGATCTGATATACTCGCCAAAGCATAACACTGCTCTGATAACTCACTTGTCAGGGAAAACCTAAACTCTGATACCACATGTCAGGAAATGAAAGACACTTCAACATCTAATCCTAGCAGAAGAGAAGAATAATTTAATCAAGAACGCAAATGACACAAGCAATTACACAATACACTGATATTTTACCCTGGAAACCCTTAACCGACAAAACCAAAATTCCTTTGAGTGTTATGCTCTCTTGTTGTCTTATTCAATCAAAATAAAATGCAACATGTCTAATCTTGGTCCACACCTAAGACACAATCAACATCATACCCTCTTGCACAGGAAAGAACAACCATGTAGACAATTCATCTTACATATGCATGACCAACAACCTACACTTACACATGCATTAACCTGCAAAATTTCATTCTACGATTACCTTACAACAATAGCCTTTATAAACTTACAACACGCCTATTTATAGGATTTACAACAGGAAAAAGCCTAAATATTGGCGCCCAAAAATGATTACAGATCCATGCATATCATTGGCTACAAATCCCACAAATCCTGAGATTCTATTACAGTCGACTCCAAGTTGGGTTTACCAGTCGGCCTTCACTCGGTCTCTAGTTGGTCATCTCACATTCACACTTAGACCTCTTGCTAGTTGACTTGTCATCGATATATTTGACTTCGACTTTACCCGGTCGACTTCCTCGACCTCTGAATTTATATCTATCGACCTCGACTTTGACCTGTTGTCGATCCACCTCGAATTCGACTTACTGTCGATCCACCTAGACTTCAACCATCGGTCGATTCACCTTGACTAGACTTTCACTCCAAATAATATAACAACCCAACAAGTAGAGATGAAGAAAGAGAGCTTGGATCTGGTGTATCCATGGAGGGTGAAATTTAGAGCAAGATGGAGCATATTGGAGCATCCTTGGAGCTGGAAACTGAAGAGCTAGGTTTTTAGGCCTAAAGAGTGAACTCATGTGTGAGTTGCAGTAAAACAACATGTGTTTTTTGTTGCTTTGTTGGTAGTTTTCCTAGAAGCAAGTTCCTTGAGTTCCCATCTGAGAGATTTCTAGCTACCTGCACTAGAGAGACCCTGATAAATGAATGGGACGCCCGAGAGACTGAGATCAGTGAAGGGGTACGTTTCTTGTGTTGGGCAGGTCAAGAGGAAGAGAGCTGGTGGAAAATCAGGATAGTTGTAGGAAGATATCAGTGGGTTGTGAGTTTTTTTATCTATGAGTGGATAGTGAGAGACCACCCTCTTTTGTGGATTACTAGCCTCAGATCAGGGGTGAATGGTTTTTTATATTCATAATAGTTAGTGTATGGTTGGGTGGAACGTTTGTCCCAAGAAGATGGTTGTAGAACCATTGTTAAAATATAAATGTTTCATCTTGTTGTTGTGTTATTTAGTGAGTTTATTTGTTGTGCATGAACTCTATGTGTTTAGAAATCATTTATTTGTTGTTGTGTTAATTATTAATCTGCATTCATATATATGTTAGCATGTTGTAGATGCATACAAATAATGGTAACAATTAGCAATTAAATCTGGATCAAATTCGTAGATGTAAGCTACAAGAAATGACTTAACTGTAAAAGAATTATTTAGTTAGTTATAAAAAATTATTTTTATGAGTATTTTGCATTGTAATGTCCCTCAAATGGGTTGGGGGATGTTTCATTATGGTATCAAATTATTTGTTTCAAACACTGGGCTAAGATGGGCTCGAACCATAGTGAATTGTTGGAATTTGTTGTTGCATATTTTGTCTGTGACATATTTGGGAAAAAGCGGAGAATCAGATAGAAATCCCAAAATCCATGGGAAAAATCCAAGTTTGAATGATTTTAGACCATTTAAGAAGATTAATGGAGTAGAGCGGTAAATTTGTAGATCGAAATTCAACCTGGAATGTTCGAAATTATAGTTTTAATGGCCGCCTGTAGAGTTACAGGAAGTTTGGCGAACCGACGATCGAGATCTCTTTTGATCTCGAGATCGACGAACAAGATTCATTATGATAAATTCAATAATTCATATGGTATCGGTCGTTTGGAAGGTTGAGCGAATCAACGTCTAGGATTCATTTTGGGGGTTGTGAAATAGATGATATCGACAACTTGGATTCACCTGGGTTTTTGTCAATTTTTTTAGTGTGAGGCTCAACAATAGAATATTTCGATGTACAATGGCTAGATCGATGAGTTTGGGGAAGTGTTGGAAATTATCCAAGAGAACATTTCGATGGTTGATGTCCGATGGACGGGTGTCAGTAGAGTTAGGAGAAGTTGATACAATCAACAACCAATATCATCCTTGATGATAGATCGATGACCTAGATCAATTAGAGAAAATTCAAAAAAATTCTAAGTGATAAAGTTCACCAAGAGAAATCGTTGACAACCGATGGTCAGTTCAGCTAAAATGGTGAAGCGTTGGTTCAGCCAAACGACATCTCTGACCATCGATGGTCGAAGGATGAGGATCAGAAAATCCTGCGAAGTATTTTCAATCGCCAACAAAATTTGTCGATGGTCGATGGGTCGGTGATCGGAGGTCAACTGAATTCGGTGAAGTGTTTCGAATCAAGAAAGATAATTTGTTGATCATTGACACATTGATGGTCATGTGTCAGCCGATCAGGTGAGGTGTTCGTGTCCTCCAAGAGAATCAGTCAATGGCCGATGGGGGGAAAGAGGATGATAATTTCATCATCCAGGTGTCGTACCATGTCAACATCCATGTGTCATGCCACGTCACCCAATTTGAAACCTCAAGATGACGTGTCATGCCATGTCAACACCCATGTGTCATGCCACATCAATAGTTTCCATGTCATCCAACAGAGGTCACTGATGGTTGTTGGTCAGGTCGGCTAATTTGGGGAAGTGTTTTTTACAGTCATCGGGGATTGTCGATGGGCTAATGGTCGGGCATTAGAAGAATCAGTGAGGAGCTTCATTCATCAACGAAGATATCCAATGACCGACAGTTGAATCGATCGGTTTAGAGTTGTATGCAAACCAGTTGTCGAGGGAATGGTTCGATGGCTGACGACCGCATCGCCAGATTAGAGAAAGTGTGGTGCACATCCAAGGAAGAACATTGTTCATATGGTGTCTTTCAAGAATAACCCCCAAGCAAATAAACAAGGTCAAGCAGCCAAAAATGTGCACAAGAATGCAGATTCATTTGGAAAGAGGCCTAGGAAACAAACGATACAATGTTGGGGATGTGATGGAAATCATTTATATAGGGATTTCCCTCACAAAGGAAGAAGAATGAGGATTTTCCACAACATTCAAGAGGATGAAATAGTGGAATACATAGGAGGAAGCATGCCAAGGACGTATGTAGCCTTGGACAACAAGCAAGCTAAATATCAATCCCCCATGATTGAGGTGGAAGGTAAGAACAATAATGATCCCATAGTAATTTTGATTGATTATGGAGCTATTCATAGTTACATAAATGATAACATTGTTGAAATATTTCAGTTGCAAAGAAGAAAGCATAATAAATCTTGCTTAGTTCAATTAGCCACAAGAGCTAAGAGAAATATCAATGAGTTGGTCAAAGACTGTCAAATAGACATGAATGGACTCAAAAAAAGGTGGATGTAAACATCAAACCATTGGGTTCATATGATTGTCTAATTGACATGGATTGGTTGGAAAAGCACCATGTTGTCCTAGATTGTTACAAAGAGGCAATCACATGTCTTGATAAGGAATGGAAGCAAGGAAAGATTCAAGGAATTCCGAGAGCCATAGCTATTAGAGATATTTCAGTTATGCAGTTGAAGAAGAGTTTCAAGAAGGGATGTTAGATTTTTGCAGCCCATATGGAAGAGGAAACCAAAGACAAAGTGGTAATCATTGAAGACCATTCGGTCTTAAAGGATTTTGAGGATGTTTTTAGATAAATATCGAGATTTCCACCAAAGAGAGACATGGATTTCTCTATTGATTTAGTGTCAGGTGTTTTCCTAGTGTCCAAGACACCTTATAGAATGGCCACACCATAATTGAAGGAGTTGCAAATGAAACTTGAGGAGTTGTTAAATAAGGGGTATATACGCCCAAGTGTGTCACTGTTGGCCCTTTACCAAGTTTTGAGGAATCTGGTCAAGTTTGACCTATTTCAGGACTTCGACAGCCTATCGAAGGAGGAGCACAAGACGAAGCAGAGATCATGGATCTCGGGCCCATTTTGGGTCCTTTTTGGGTTTTTGGGATTATGTAACGGGCATGGGATGTCGGCCCATGGGTTTACCCATGTTTAGGCATATTTTGTAATATATATAGATGTCTAGGAAATATAGAAAGAGACGAATGGCTAAGTGCAAAGATCTATGTGATTGAAGGATTGTAAGAGCTCTGTGTGCATACTGTGTGGGACTTGCAGAGATGAATGCAAGTCATTGTAAGAGGCTGTGGAAGACTATGTGTTGAGATCTATCGGGGAAGGAGGATCTAGTGAGCTGTGCAGATCTCCTGTCCTAGGCGAAGTAGGGTTTTGAGGATCTGTGCTTGTAACCGATTGATTGAAGACAATAAAGAAGAAGCATTGGTGGAAGTATCCCTAGGGTGGGGGTGAACCACGTAAACATTGTGTTGTTTCGCTTTGTGCTTGTCTTGATGTGTTCATAACTTCTTTTGTTGAGTTCTTTGATAGAGATAGATAAATCTGCTTATGCTTTGTGATAATGATGTGTAAGAATGTTAGATCTAATCTATATGAGATTTCTTAGTGCTTGATCTGCTAGATATGACCTGCCTGTTTTGATCAAGTACTTAAATACATCAGATCTGAGTGAATGATGTGATGCTCTATTCTATCTGCGCAGTAGTTATTGGTTGAATATTGATGAATTGTTGATGCTAAGTGCTTTGTTAATTAATATAATCATAGATCTGTGTCCCAGCTAAGGTTGTAGACACTTGAGTCCTGCAACCACCCCTGCCTCTACCTCGGGCGAGACTTCATTTTCTTCACAGGTGTTGTCAAAACGGTCGGTAGTTAGGGTTTTTTTGGTGCGTTGTTGTAGCGTTGAACCCTGGGTCTACCCCTATGCCAACAAATGGTTCTGATTCTGGGACCTGGAACTGTGATTGCTGGGAACTGAGAAAGAAGAATCTTTGTGCAAAAATCCGACCTAAAATTGTGAAAGATCTGTGCGTAGATCTATTGCTCTAGTGTGCAGTACTCTACTTAGTCTGACAAGATCTATGCTAAGGAAAATAAGTCTGATCTGAAGAAAAGAGGTAAGATCTATAAACTTTGTGCTCTGATAAAGGTAAGAATAGTGAAAAGTTATAGATCTTAAATCTTTGTGCTTTGTAGAAGTAAGATTAGTGGAAATTTTTGTTTCAAAAGTATGAATCCAGGTATGTTTGATAGATTATATCCTAGCTTGAAAACTAGGGTATTAATAGATGAAAGAAGATTTGATATGAATAGATCTGATATGAACAGTGAAAAATATGTTATACATGTGCATAGAAGGAATGTTTGGACTAATAAGTGTATGCAGGATCCTAGAAGGATTTTTTTGCGGGTTAGCTACCATGATCCTAGTACGCAGTACAGGAAAGGTTGGGGATCATTTAAGAGAAATAGAGGATTAACTCTTTGTTACAATTGCAGAAAACCTGGACATATTTCTATGGAATTCCTTGGGAAAAGACCTAGTTGTCTTTGTTGTAAAGATATGGACCATGAAGTGTTGTATTGCCCTAGAATGATTGCTAAGATGGAAGGAATGAATCTGAATAAAGAAAACCCTAAGGTAGATCCAGAAGTAGCAGAACCACATAAATAATCAGAGAGAGTATTGCTACAAATAAATGAAACTCTGAATGACCATTGACATGTCAGATTATTAGAAATCTTCAAAGAAAAAGAATGCCTTGAAGAAAGAATAGGAGACTTCGACATTGACTGTGTTCTAGATAAGGAAAAGCAGGTGAATATCATGACCGAGAAAACTTGGGAAGCTATAGGGAATCCTACTATGATCCCTTCATTAGGAGGAATAGGGTTATTCAGAGGAAAGTTGATAAACCTATGTGGAAGGCTCGCTCAGATACCT
>SNQJ01S0015755.1:127467-145140 GCA_010110895.2 Picea sitchensis
TTGTCATCTTGCTTGAATAATATTTACATATTTTGAAGATCAAAAGTTGTCTTTGGTTAATGAATTCATGAGCTGCAAAGGATTTGTGGTAATTGCTTGTTAATCACAGTTTATTGTTCAATCACTCTTCAATCTATATTACAGAAAGGATCTATGTTGTGTGATTATTCTTCTCTTTGTTTACCTTCTATTCTTCTATCCATATTTGCATAATCCTTTTGTCTGGTAGGCAGCTTGATTGCCTTTGATCTGTAGGATGTTATGACTCCATGCCCAATGGAATGTATTTGCAGCAGTCTAATGCCCTCCTTTTTACGCTTCTCTTGTTGATCCACCTATTCAAACTATTTTAATCCATTTGCATTTCTATGTTACCAAGATTACTCTAATTTGCAGTCTGGGAGTGACTCTTGGATTGATAACAAATATCCTATTACCTCATCTATTTTCAATCATATGCCAAAGTAGAGTAGAAGACTAGTAAGGGAAGGGGAAATCTTAAAAAAAGAGAACTTATTAACTCCTATGCTTAAGTGGATACCTTCTATATTGAAGAAATCATCTCCTACTTTATTCCAAAGCATCGACATATTAATATTTATCTAAGGTTGAAGAAGGTCTCACTCGAGACACCATGAGGATCACATAGACCATCTAGTCTTGTGTCAGGGTTGAACGACTAAACACACAAAGACCCATCGGGGATTGCATTCATGTTATTTGTTGTAGCTTATCTAATAGATGAGAAAACATAATGGAAGAAACACATTCAATCAAACACATAATTGACACATCATAGGTCCAAAATCATTGTATCTTTATTATCATCCTCATTCAATCATGCACGGGCATATATTAAGCAACTCATTCATTATCAACAACAAAGCTCTTATTTCTTATACATTTCCCACGATTACATTACATTGTACCATGCACATATCTTCAGATTATATAGAAAGTAAACACTCAAACTTACAATCAAATACATTACATAACATTGGCTCGGAGTGATCTCGATCACACCAGTAATTCACAGGTTCATGATCTAACCAGCTAACAATTAGCAACTAGCTAATTTTCCAACTTGTTGACTGACTAACTCTTCTTCTGTTGTTATTGCTTTATTTTATATCCTTCTCTGCTTTGACGCTCTATTTATTTCGGTTCTTCCCTACTCAATCATTTAGCTTCCAGTCTCGCACACTTTTGTCACCTATGTGCACCCCTCATAACCTTTCTAGAATTGGGGAAATTGTAACTACCTTGCCAACTTATCTTATTTTTTCTCCATGTTCCCTTGTGTTGCTGGCAGTAATCATTCATGGAGATTTCCCAAAGATCCTTTTATTGATTCCGGTGTGCATGCATTGTCTTCTTGATTTTCAATGTGCATCCCAAAACTCAGACCAACACGCATTGGTAGAACTGGACTTGGTGTGCATTAACAAAACTTGATCCAGTGCACACACTTATTTTCAATCATCGCAGAGCTTCTTGATCATGTTCAAAATTGGAATGAGCATGTGAAACTTTGTTTGTGTGCACACATGATATTTACCAAAATATTTGGGTGCCAACAGGCCCCCGCCATTATTACTCGACTTGTCCTCGAGCCAACTACCTCATGAAAAGACTGATGTGATAGTATTGAGTAAGAGAAAATCATATGTCTAGTTTGTATTTGTAACCCTCAAGCCCCAAGATAAGCAATGGTTGTGGGATTCATTTGGCCAAATTCCTAACTCTTCCCCTTTAATGGTGTTTGTGGTGATGAATGAGGGATCTATTTAAATCACATTATCCAAACATCAGCCCCCTAAATGAAATTAAGCAAAGTTGTTATAATGTCTCCCATTTACTCGTGGATCCACAAGAAGTAGATCCCAAGGAAGAGTTCCATTAAGAGAGAGCATCATCCTTTGCTTGTATTTTTGTTATGGAAATATAAGATAGAATATGAGGACATCCTATCTTGGTGGAACAAAGATCCTACAGCCTTGGGTGGTCTCCTTCAGTAAAGGTGATTATCCATGACGATAGGCAAACCAACTTTTGACCAAGAGAGTTGGCGGACTACTGCAGTTTCGAAGCACAGTTTAGGGAAATGTGGAGTTTGTGTTTGTGTCTTGTTGATAAATAAGAGAGTGGGACCTCTACCTAACAATTGACGATGAAATGTTAATCTTCGTGAAAATTGGACTCTAGGTTCTTGGGCTACCTGGTTAGGCTAGGAATCGCACGTTCAGGAATGTCTGTGAAGTTGGGCCATGAAAGGGGACCTGAATCGAGAGATGGTAAGAGCAGTGGAAAGTGAAGGATAATAGTGAGTGGAGATAAAAGGGGGACATGGGCGATGGGTGGTTTCGAGAGAGAATGGGACATGGAAAATTTCTCTAATTACTTCATGGGCAAAAGATAGTGTAATATGGTCAGGGTTGTAGATGGAATGAGACAAAGAATTGACCAATGTGATTGAGCGGAGAATAACTATAGAATGTCGGAAAAGCCCCGCAGTTTAGGAGATGACGGTTCATATATGTCGTACTAGTGGTGTGCCTTTTGGAATGTGGTGTCATCGTTACTTATGTGCCAAGGTTGTGGGTGATCTTTCCGAATCATATTGCTTGACCCTTCAGTGTAATGTAGCGACACATAGTCCAACCTAGTCCCGTGTGAATACCCCGCCAGAACTAGAACTTTGTACATAGTCCATAACTTTGACCTGAACTTGGAAATCTTGGGAATATGCAAAAAATGTCAATCCATCTAATCCTCTTATGGTAAAGGAGTGTACGTTGCACTACCAAAAAAAAGGAAATTATGCCAAGTATGTACTCTTTTACATGTTGTACATCCTACGCTAACCATACTCTAATGAATTTCAAGACTAAGAAAGGGATTTAAGTGACAGATGACCACTACGGGCAATAGTACACCTTCAACATGTTGCCATTAACAAGTCTCTCAAGTGGTTTTCCCTGTAATGTAGCCATCTTGGCAGCATCGACTTCACTAATGTAGACTAGACGGAAAGGACCCAACCAATGGATATGCAGTTTGCCAGGGTGTTGTAAATATTTTTTGTCATATAACAAGACCAAATATCCCTGTTGGAATATTTTCTAGTGGATGTTGGGATCATTCCATGCCTTTTGTCTTTTCTTTTTGACCGCCTAGTTGAATCCCACCATCATACGGTCCTCCTCTAGCTCCATAAGTTCATCTAACCATTTTTGAAGGGATTGTTTGTCTATCATCTGAGTCACTAGAGAAACTTGGAGGCTGGGAATGACAAATTCTAGAGGCATGACCACTTCTTTATCGTAGACCAATCTGAATGGTGTGTTCTTTGTCATCCTCTTGCAAGTTGTTCGATATGCCCATAATATTATAGGGATTCACTGATCCCAACCGTCACATTGCACATTACAAACTTTGGTTAAAGCATGTTCTAAAATTGTATTGAAAGCTTCAACCATGCCATTATCTTGAGGATGATAGGGAGTGCTCTTTTGGTGGTGGATCATGAACTCTTGAGTGAGTTATTGAATGGTATCATTCAGAAAATGAAATCCCTGATTTCTCATTAACACCTTTGGACATTCTAAAAAATGAATTGTGTCATCGTTTTTGTTGTGAAATCCTTAACCGACGTGGCTTCGACCCATCTCTCCATATATTCAGAGGTTGTAATAATGTATCCAAGAAACGTTCGACACGCGAGAGGATTGATCAAGCCCACAAAATCAATTTCCCACTTTTCAAACGGTTCCAATGCTATGACCAGAAACATAGGGAGCTCATCTCTTCAGCAAGGATTTCTAATCCATTGACATATGTCACAACATTTACAATATTCCTTGGCATATGAAAATAGTGAGGGCCACCAAATCCCTACGCGCAGAACTTTATGTGTTGTGTCCTTACCTGAATTGTGTCATCCTACAATACCCTCATGTGATTCATACAAAATGGGGTATCATTCATGCTCTAATGCACACCTACATAGGATGTTATCCGCTCCCAACCTATACAATTTCTCGGAAATCAACTGTTAATCTACACTATGGGTCACCAATTAGCAACACCGAACTAAGGTATACCCTATTGGAGCCTATCTCGACATGAGAAATTCAACGATCTCATCCAATTGATTAAGAACTACCTTGACGTAGAAGAGTTTCACATCTGGGAGTTCATCATCTATGCTCTGACTAGCTTCACAAGTCTCAATTCGTGACAGATGATCTAGGTCGACATTATATTTTCATGGCTTGACCACAACTTCAAAATCAAACTCCTGAAAGAGAAACATCCAATGAAATATTCTTCCTCTCAACACTGACTTGTTGACCAAATACTTGAGCATGGAGTGGTCTGTAAAGAATTTGAAAGGGGTCCCCAAAAAGTAATGGTGAAACTTTTGCAAGGCATATACCATGGTGAGGCCCTCGCACTCAATAGTTGTATAATTCTTTTCATCATCAAACAGCTTGCGACTAGAAAGTAGACCGGATGGTCAATGTTACCTTTGCCTAACTGCACAAGAACTGCTCCCAGTGCAATGGATGAGGCATCAACATGAACATGAAAGAGCTTAGACCAGTCCATAAAAACCATAATTGACGCAGTGACTAGTTTTTATTTTAGGGTATCCAACGCTTCCTGGCATTCATGTGTCCAGATGTACTTAGTACCTTTGCGCAACAACTTTTTAAATGGTGAAAAAATGTTGGCATGGGTTTGGATAAACCATCAGTAATATCCAATATGGCATCAATTTTAACTTGGTCGACCAATAGTCCATCCTTGTAGACTACATGCCCCAACAACGTCTCCAATGACGTATAGAATATGCACTTCTTCAAATTTCGATCCAGCATCAACCAAAGGGATTGCATGTGTTCTTTCAACAAACTGAACATTGTCTAGCCATCCAAGTAAACCTCCAGAAACTTGTGGATGAATTATTTAAAGGTTGCAACCACAACAAGAAAAAAAAATTGGGGACATTCCTTAGTCCAAATGAAATCACAGTATAAGAAAAAGAGCCCCACTCCATTGCAAAGGTATTTTTGGATTGATCCTCCTCTGTGATCCAAACCTGATGATACCCTGAAAATTTATTTTAAAAAAGTAGGCTTACCATCCCCCCACATTCTTCAGAACCTCATTGGTGAAAGGTGTAGTGAAAGGGTCATGGACACACAATGCATTAAGGCTTATCGGGTCTACAGAGATCTAAATATTACATTTCTTCTTTGGTTGCACCACCATGGGAATAATCCAATCTGACTCCTCCATAGGGACAATAATCCCAACATCCAACATTCGATCCAAATTCTTGCGCACCTTCTCTTTATACTTCGGATTTAATCGGTAAGGCCTCCTTTTGAATAGGTTGGCATCTGGCTTGAGCTGAATTTTCATAGACCCCAAGGATCCTATAATTCCCTTCATTTCTAAGAAGATGTGGGGAAACAAGTCCTCGTATTCCTTGAGTAGGTCGACTACCTAGGTAATAGTCTCCTTGTCCTAATAATCTCCAATGATATCCATTTTGGGTGCTTCCTTGGTGCCAATATTATGTTTCTTTGTCTTAATCAAGCCACCATATTTTGGCATAGTCATCTCCGACACTTTTCCCTCAACTGCACAATCACCCTAGGATTATTTTATTTGTATTCCTCGTGGGTCATCATCGTCAATATTTTCATCATCGACCTTCCAACAATGGACAACCTCTTTTAGTTTTTCCATTGGTTGATGGTATGACCATACTACCTTTTGTGTGGCGTCCTTTGGATGACGATGAAATATAAAGTTCTTAATCCGGAAGAGTGCCTCTCTTTGGGTCGGATCCTCTGCTGTGAAGCGGATCGTTGAGAAAAAATTGTAAATTTACATGGATCCAATCTACTACTTTCCTTCTGAGCTCCTCCTGAGTATACTAGATTCTTGGAACCATATCCATGGTATGAACGAATCAGTGGACACATTGCGTTCGAGGAATATTCTTGGAAGTCTAGCATCTTTCACAAAAATAAATGTGTTCGGGAATATTCAGTTCCCTTGTATTGATTGGCCAAATCGTAGTCAAAGATGAGCTCGAACATGACTTTTATCAACTCGGCCACCTGCGCCCAGTCCTCGATATTTGCACGGTGCATTTCCCACCACCACATAGGTGTCCCTCATACCATGTCATCCATTGCCTAAATCCTTTGTTCTGCAAGAATGATCTTCTCCATCTGCATTAGGAATGCCTCTATTAGCCTTGTTCCATCAAATCGTGGGGCATCACATAAATCAGATCCAATCTAGTGTATTGCTTTAGTAATCCTTGCAAATATTTGAGTAGAGACCTCATACAACTTGTTCTGCCACCTTTCCATGGCATCTTATTAATCAATATCATAGGAATTCACACTCCACTAGCTCAATTCTCTATTAGTGGTGAGATTGATATAATCCTCTCTGTTCCTATTGATATTATAGATGTTCTGAATAACTGAGCTCCATGCATCATCATCCATCGACTCATTGTATATGTCCCCTTCATTAGTATCTAGAGGTGCGATCACATGCAGGGTATCCATCTCAAATGACATCTACCTCTTCTTCAAATTCAACACTGCATTGTTGTTGAAGGCCCAATCAATGCCAAGTAATGCAGGGTAGTGATCCAGGAGGATCCAGAATGCTCATAATAGAGGTCCCAGGGGATCCATAAATGCTCAAAATTTGGCTATCTCAAACTTTCTCAAAAATGGCATCATTGTGTAGAGCTCGTCATCATCTTTCCAACAATGCAAACGATTTGTCAAACGGAGCTCGTATGCAAACGTTATGGGTAGTCAAAGTTTGGGTCAAAGTCAAAATTCAAATGGGTAAAAAGGACACGTGTCATGTCCGTATAGTGACATGTGGTATGACCGTACAGGTCATGTGGCCACACCCCAAGGCACCATGTGGACTAATTTTACAGCTGACTGGGAAACACAGGTGGTTCAATCACAGGTTGACAACTGGCATCCGAGTGGTCCAATGGTTTGTTGACATGTGGCACAGGTTAACCAATAAGAGGTTGTCACATGGAAACCCATCATTGGACAATGATGGTTGGTGTTGTATAAAATTATTATGGAGTCTGGGGGGTTCGAACCCATGACCTCCATCACTCTCCCAAAGTCTTAACATAGTCCACATAACCAACATGCCAATCATTTGGTTCATACCATACTACATGTTTAATTATATTTGAATTAGTATTATGGTTCATATGGGGAGTAAAGGGGCCAAGGGATAGCCCCCAACATCCTTACCATACACCACACGACCTGAACCATAGCTTGGGGAGATATTGGGAACGCATCCCAATGTAATGTAAACACATCCTGAGGCATGAATCCCTAGACTGCATGAATTTTGAGGCAAGGACATGGAACTTATTTTGAGACTGTACGGAAATACATGCAAGTACAAGCTTAATTTTGTAATTGCACCATAAAGCATGCCAAATGGTACCTTCACGGAATTTCAAGTGTTTTATATCAAAATTGCACAATTGTTCGCAAGGATCATGAATATGAGGTATGTTTTTCTATTTTAAGTAATTTCTAAAAATGTTTGCTCAATTGGTCATTTATGAGTATTTAATGCATTGTTTTGCATGCCAAAGAGCACAAAATTGAGCTAGTTTGGAAAGTGGTCGACTTTACAGTCAAAAGTTTCTGAATTTCGCAAGGATTTCAATGGTGAAGTTATTTTATTGTTGTGAGTGATGGAATTTAAGAGAATCCATTAAATTGGCATATGTGAGTCATGTTACATGTGTTTTTTGGTATTTAATCTTCAGTTTATGGGTTTTGGGATAAAAGAGCACATCATCAAAATTTTGCAATCACCTCAATAGATCCTAGAAACTATACAGAAACAATGTAGACACTACATGTATATATTTTCAGTAATAAGTGGTGTCTAAATATTTTCGGATCAAGTTGGTATCAGAGACAGGTTTGGCGTGTGTTGTAAGTTGATGTGATGAAATTTGAAGCTCAAGTTGGTGAAGATATTGAAGGCTCTTTTCAAGGAAACGAGATGAGTAAAGTTCTCATGAAATTGAAATTGCAAAAGAACATTAATCGGAAAATCTAGAGAGAGAATTATGAGCTAAGAATGTAGTTGCAATCTCTTGAGGAAGAGAAGCAACGACTACAAGATAGAATGTTATGTCATGAAGATTTCCACATGAGTATTTTTCATGAACTAGAGAGAAATTTGTAGATAGAACCATCCATTGGTAAAGTTGGAAAAACAGAGTATGAGAAGTCTCCACTACAAAAGAGACTATCTCCCTCCAAGAACATGATTGAGAAAGAAGACTCTTCATATTCCCATCAACATGGAGAGTGCTTGAGGGTAGTTGAAGCAAAGAGAACCTCATATGAATAAATCCTACATAAGCATTTGGCCTTACCTTCTAGTCAAGAGAAGAGTAACATGTGTAAGGCATCTTCAGAGAAAGATGTGCATGCTACAGGAGAAGAAATGAATACTTTTCCCACTGGTGAATGGTCTAGTTATCCATGTGCTTCCCATGGAACTAGAAACCATGATGTGAAGGAGTATCTGAGGGGAAATTTTGTGCCAGTAAATCCCTCCAAGTAGAAGGAGGCAGATCATTTCTCAAGTTAGAGGAAAAGGAGGAATGATAAGAAGGGATCGTGGAACAAGACAATATGCTCTTATTGTGGTAAGAGTGGACACTAGATTGAGAAGTGTTGGACACTTTACCCGCACTTATATATGAAGCATAACCTGAATGATGTAAACACACTTACGAGAAGACAAATAGCAAAAACTATAGATGAAGTCAATGGTCTTATTGAAATGCTTGGGAAAGAATACTTCTTGATGGCTAGTCTTGGCAAAGTGATTTATGAAGACATCGAAGAATGGTTCATGGATAGTGGTTCATCTCGCCGCATGACCGGGATGAGATCAACATTTTTTAATTTCTCAGAATCCAACACAAATTGCTTTGTGGGATATTGAACCAATACCAGACAAGCAATAAAGGGGTATGGATATGCAATATTCCAGCTTGAGTCGAGAGGATTTATGGGAATTGAACATATGTTGTATGTTCCAGACTTAAAGGTAAACCTACTCTCACTTCTATCATTTGAGGATGACGTTCATGCAGTCGCATTCCAGAATGGTCAAGTACTTGTGTATTCAAGGGAAGCTACTCCAGACACGACAATGGTACTTGGTGTTCGCAAAGAGAGGTTATGCATGTTACTAGGAAGACTGATAGTTTGTTCTAATGGTTACTTGGACTCAACATCAGATGTTGCATCAAATTCAATGTCAGATTAAACATCAACATCAGAGGCGTTGTCAGAGGTCAGAAGTTGTGAGACTCCTCCTGGTACATTGGGGAGAATGAGTCCATAAGTAAACCATATCAAAAGTTTGTAAATATGTATATTTGTAAATATAATATGCATATATGTGTAATCTCATGAAGTCTATTAGAAGGCTTGTAAGTCAATCATTGTAAATTATAAGAGTGAGAGGGACTCTTTAAATTTCTATATTTCCACCTTGTATGTGAGAGGAATTTTGTAAAGAGAATTTCTATATTGTCACCTTATATTTTGTAAAGAGTGATAGTAATCTCGTTAGAGATTTCTAAATAGCCACCTTTACACTTTGTTATAGAGTGAGAGGAATCTCATTAAAGAGATTTTTGGATAACTACCTATACATATTGTTTTACAATGAGAGGAATCTTGTTATGAAGATTTAAAAGCCTTTAGAAAAAAATATGGACAATTGTATTGTCCTATAATCATCTAAGGAGCAACATATGGATCGAATTGTCTTAGACAACATTCTTGATTCTGAAGAACTAAAAGCGATGGAACAGAAGGATGCAGGAAGTTGGAACATGTAGTTCAAGAGCATAAAGAGCATCAAAGTAATGCAAATCTTTCTAAGAGATGGTAAAGGTGAAATAATCCTCGTTTTAAGAGGCATATAAAAGTGCATTCTATAAGCATCCTTTAATACCATGTCATGTTTGTAAAGATGTATACCTTGAAAAAAAAGAAATCAAGGTAGGTACATGTGATAACAGTACAAGCAGAATTGTTTTCCTAAGACAGAAGCAACAATGGACAGAGTATTCATTCAGGGACTTCTATAGATACATCAAGAAGAAGAGAGAGTGTAAATGGGCAAGGCATAGATCAACATTTGATTTGGTTTCATATTGGCCAAGCTAGACTATCTTCAACAAAAGGAGATGGGAGTGGATGTTGAAATACAGATACAGGTATTGCAGAGATTCAATGAACGAGAATTTTGTTGTCAGGGAATCTATAATCCATAACCGGAGCTATATATATCATATTAGCTACAGTACCAGAGGCCAGAGTCAGAGTTATATTCTAGAATAAGACAGAACCAAATTTATATATATCATATTATCTATAGATCCATAGGCCAGAGTCAGAGCTATATTCCAGAGAAGCAGAAAAAAATGCACTAATCTAGTACCTGAGATCAAAGACCTAGATGAAGACTTATTTCCAAAAGAATCAACAAGTTGGAAGAGTGAAGAAGCTTCATCACTAAGTTATTGATCAGAACATTTAAGTAAGATGGAAGAGTGAGTTAGATTTATCATCACTAACTTGTTGAATATATATACTTTTGGAGATCCAAAAGTTCTTCAGTGGGAAGGTGTGATCCAGGAGGATCTGAAATGCTCACAGAGGTCCAGGAGGATATGGAATTCTCATAGAGATCCTAGGGGATCCATAAATGCTCAAAATTTGATCCTCTCCAATATTCTCAAAAATGGAATAATTTGTAGATCTCGTTTTCAGCTTTCCAACGACGCAAATGGTTCGTCAAACAAAGCTCGTATGCAAAAGTTATGGGAAGTCAAAGTTCAGGTCAAAGTCAAAAGTCAAAGGGGAAAAAAGGACATGTGTCATGTCCATAGAGTGACATGTGGCATGACCATACAGGTGACGTGGCCACACCCCCAAGGTGCCATGTGGATTGATCGTACAACTGACTAGGAACCACAGGTGGTTCAATCATAGGCTGGCAAGTGGCATTTGAGTGGTCCAATGGTTTGTTGACATGTGGCACAGGTTAGCCAATAAGAGGTTTCCACATGGAAGCCCCTCATTGTCTAGTGATGGTTAGTGTTGTATAAAATTATTATGGATTCTGGGGGTTCGAACCCATGACTTCCATCGCTTTCACAAAGTCTTAACATAATACACATAACCAACATGCCAAGTGTTTGGTTCATACCATACTACATGTTTAATTATATTTGAATTAGTATTATGGTTCATATGGGGAGGAAAGGTGTCGAGGGATAGTCCACAGCCCCTGGTCCTTACCATATAACACATTTACTGAACCATAGCTCGGGGATCTTAACACAAATTTTCAACGAGAGTTTTTGGAATGGTTATTATATACATATATATAATAATAAACCAACGGAGAAAACAAATTAACCGTGGAATATGATATCGAACCAGAATTGAACCGGGACCTCTGCTAAGTAAGAAGGAGGTTCTAACCACTGAACCAATGCCCCAAACTTAGCGGAGATTCCGCTTAATTTAGTAAATACGTTGTCATCTATTTTGAAGGTGGTTTTGGAGGTCGCCCTATATATTATGCACACATCCCAATGTAATGTACATGCATTACAAGGCATGAATCCCAATATTGCACAGAGTTCGAGGAAAGGACATGGCATGGATTTCGAGACTGTATGGACTGTATAGATGTATGTGCAAGTACAAGCTTAATTTTGTAATTGCACCATAAAGCATGCCAAATGGTACCTTGACGGAGTTTCAAGTGTTTTATATCAAAATTGCATGATTTTTTGTAAGGATCGTGAATATGAGGTCTATTTTTTTATTTGAAGTCATTTGTAAAACTTTTTTCTCAATTGGTCATTTATGAGTATTTAATGCATTGTTGTGCATGCTAAAGAGTGCAAAATTGAGCTAGTTTGGAAAGTGGTCGACTTTACAATCAAAAGTTTCATAATTTCGCTAGGATTTCAATGGTGAAGTTATTTTCTTATTGTGAGTGATGGAATTTAAGAGCATCCATTAAATTGGCATATGTGAGTCATGCTACATGTGTTTTTTGGTATTTAATCTTCAGTTTATGAGTTTTTGGATAAAAGAGCACATCATCAAATTTTTGCAATCACCTCAATAGATCCTAGAAATTATACAGAAACAAGTTAGATATTGCATGTATATATTTTCAACAATAAGTGGTGTCTAAATATTTTTGGATCAGGTAGGGATCAAAATCATCCACAATCTTTATGACTTCGACTAAATATTTTCTGCAATTCACCTCAACTTTCTTCAGTCAACCTATAGGGTAGATCATGTACTAATTTTTCAACCGTAGTTGAATGGGTGACCAGACCAAACTGGGTTTACCCATCAACTCCCAACACTTCTTCTACAGAATGTTCACATCGGAACCCAGATCCAACATGACTTCATCCATTTAGTAACTCCCAAGTTCAACTATCATCTTGAATTCTCAGTCTATGCGCTTATACTACTGATATGAAACATATCTCTTTCCGATAAGGGGGATGATATAGCTCTACCGATCTCTTCTGCCCATGTAGGTCGCTAACCTATGTGTTAACTTTATGGCAACATCAAGATCATTTAGCAATCTTAAACAACAATGCAAGAAATTACTCTCTTGATCTTCAGTCTTTGTCTCGTGACCCAAGTCAAACAATGCTTCTTTGAATGTCGCACACTTCAACTCCTCAAGGTGATCTTCCTCGATCGCTCTTTCCTCAACGTGTCACATATCTTCTTGTTTGTGTGCTTCTTCCAATGACCTATGTGTTACGCGTTGTATTTCTAATTTGCACATGTGAGCCTCCTCCAATAACCTCTGCATCACACACTGTAATTATTCATGGGCATGAGCCTCTTTCAAAAAACTTGGTGTTTCTCATTGGAATTCTTCACTAATCCAATCCTCTTCAAGTGACCTTTGAGTTGTGTGTTGCAACTCTTCTCGCGTTCTTTCTTCTTTGAGGAACCTTTGCGCATCATGCATAAACTGCTTCTCCTAAGTAGCATCAAACTTAGGAGGGGGTTGCATTGCCTTCATTATCTTCCCCTCCGGCCTTTGAATCAAGCTTTCACCATGCTCAAAGTCCCTTCCTGTCTTCGCTCCACCGCGGTTTATCACCCGTACATCCACTTCCTAATCCTTCTTATTATTTTCACATGGTTTTGCATGCACCATGTTGCAATGTGTCTTCTTTTCTTCCCACTTTTTCAATAAGTTGGGATAGTCCTCTGTGACATGCTCGGGGCTATAATAGTATCCACACAAAGCGCAGGATTTGGTACAAAACATTGACACATGACTAATATCTCTATAGTTAAAGAAAGTGGGGGGTCTACCTCCCCCTCCTCTATATCCTCGTCCGTGACCACATCCATAACTACCTTTGGGACCTCCTTGATAACCACCTCTCTCTGCACTGAAATGATCACCACCCTTCTATTCTTATTGTACCCGGAACACATCATGGGTATGGTCTTGCATCAACTAGAGTGATTGGTATTTGTTTACATCATGTCACACGGAATTACATAATTCATAAAATGGAGTATGATGTGTCTTTTTATATTTCTCCAATGTTGGGCAGTGAAGTGGTATATGGCCCCAATGTTTGTAAATTTAGCACCAGTTTGTCTAAGGCCCAGTTGGAAATGGACTCTCCTCGCCCATCACCACATAGTTTCCAAGTACAAGGAACTCGTCTCTACGATGCCCCTCAGAACGACATGTGGTACACCATACATGCTCGCATACAACATTTTCCTTCACCATGTCCTACAATTGCATCATCATATTGACGAATTGTGACTACACCTGCGCTAATCTTGTCAATGTCTCTGTCCCTCCTGGTGTAGCCTCCAAGCACATTGTAATTTCCACCACTTCCTCTTGATTTGTCACATTATGTTGGGTGAGAGGGACTCGGATATGGGAGATTAACCACGTAATAAACCATTCTCTATGGTGTACGCCCTTTATCTGGAACGTCAGCCTATCCAACAAAATATTGAATCATTGGTCATAATACGGTTTCACCCTACTTCTGCTTAATCTCCTTGATATTCATAATACACTAAGATTCTTACTTAGGTTTCTAGAATTCCTTAAGCATATCTCTCTTGATCTATATCAGGGACCTTGCATGTCCTACCAGTGTAGTGGACTTGTAGTTCATGTACCAAATCAAGGATCTATCTCGGAACATGGTTTCCAGCTGCACAATCTTTGCTACTTCGTTTATGATCCTCTTCATAGACCATATCGCTTCACATGTGAAAAGATGTTGTTCTACAACATCCCTACCTATTCCATGGAACATGGGTAACTCCAAGGTACTATCCGGATTCACCATCCTCAATCTCAAACTATTTCTTTCGATCTGACTATTGGGTGTTAGGATTCTCAATACTAATACTCTTCTTGTTGAAGTAGCATTGAATTTTATTTCTTCTTCACTCGTCTCTTCTTTTCTATCTCCTTATACTCTTTCTCCTACTCCAATCACCTCGCTATATGTTGGTCTTTATTCTTGATTAAAATGTGAAAGGGGAGTGGTTCAAAGGGAGGGTAACTCCATCTTCTTCTAACATCTCGTGTGAGTCGACCTAGAGAGCTTCCTACTTGCAGCCACACAAGACCATCTAGTATCGCTAACTCTTCTTCCCCACCACTAAGGGATCATCCATCTTCTTCTCCTTCCCCTGCGCCTCTACTCTAAGCCTCATATTCCTCCAAGTTTGTGACACTTTGCAACAACCAAGGGGTTCTAACTTCATCTTGTAGGACCCTATGACTACTACTACTAATACTACTACTACTACTATTGGTATCCCCACTGGAAACCCTATGCTCACTATCACACCTCCTCTCGGGTGTATCCTCGTCGATGCTCCTCTTTGGCTCAACACACTCTCTCACACTTTCTCCTCATGCAGTCTCCTTCCTCTTCATCTTGGGCCTGACTCCTCATCACGTTCCCCTATCTAACTTCCTTATGCTTCTTTGCTCCACTTTCCTTCTTGACTCAACTTTTCTTGCATATATTTTGGCTCTTTCTCTCCTCTGCTTTTATATTTCCATCCTATTACTCAACTCATCGATCAACAACTTCTAGATCCTCCTCAATGGATCCATCTCCTTTCTCATTTTTCCCCATCTTTTCATCCCCCCCCAAGCGCTAGGGGAGTCTACTCAGACATCTTGTCGGGCTCCATGTACATCATCCCTTTCTCCATGAACAACATATTTATCCAGAGTGGGATTTCTTCTAACATCCTTCTTCTAGGACCTTTTGTGACCTTCCTTTCCTCTTCATTGAAATAATCAATGTGCTCCACAAAAAATTCAATTATATACCCCTCCAATTCCTTCATCCTATCAATCGTGGCTTGATCCCAAACTATCGGCTCTAGTGGCCTCAAAGAAGTATTAGTGGCAGTATGCCTTTTTAGAAATTCATACAATAAATGGGGAAATTCAGCAAAGAAAGCCTCGTGCATATCATTGTATATATGCTTATCCTTCCATCACTTCACATTCACTCTTAGACTTCGAGTTTACCATTGGGAAAACTCATGTTCCTTTGCAATTAACCAATCTTGATTTTATTCCCACAATGGATACCACCTCATTCTTCGACTTCATCATTCAATACAATACTTTCATGTCCCCACAACAAAACCATTTGTTGGGCCATTTCATGCTTCTATGCTTCCTTCTTAACATTGGGAGGTTAAGACTCATGTTTCATCCAGAGTTGACCAACAAAACCCCCAAAGAATCGACATATCAATCTTCAACCAATGATGAAGAAGGTCTCATTCGAGACGCCATGAGGATCACATAGACCATCTAGTCTTGTGTCAAGGATGAAGGACTAAACATACAAAGATCCATCAGGGATTACATTCATGTTATTAATTGCAACTTATCTAACAAATGACAAAACATAATGGAAGCAACACATTCAATAAGACACATCATAGGTCTACAATCACTGCAGCTTTATTATCATCCTCATTCAATCATGCATAGGCATACATTAAGCAAATTATTCATTGACAACAACAAAGCTCTTCTTTCTTATACATTTCCCACTATTACATTACATCATGCCATGCACATCTATTTAGAATCTATAGAGACGACATACCCAAACTTACAATCAAAGACATTAAAAAACATCAACTCAGAGTAAGCTTGATCACACTAGTAATTCACAGGTTCATGAGCTAACCAACTAACAATTAGCAACTAGCCAATTCGCCAACTTGTTGACTAACTAACTCGTCTTTTGTTGTCGTTTATTTATTTTATATCCTTCTCTTCTCTGGCGCTCCGTCTCTTTCGGTTTTGCCAAAATCACTCAAATCATTTGCAATAATATTGGATTCAATGAAAACCTTCTAAGGCCCGGTACTGAAAAATATATTTACGAGGTTTAAATAGCAATGATGATCATATTCCTTTAAACCTTAGAGCCACGAAATTCCACAATTTTTAAACCAGGAGGAAAATTTATTAAAGATAATCCACATGGCGTTCTTTTATTGACTTGATAATCCATGTTGACCCGACTCTGTAGAGGTCCCACTACCATGTGTCACCTGTTACCCCGATGGATGGAACTTCCTGGTGTCCGATTGAGATCAGACCGAAAATCAAAAGAACTTTGGACTGGTTTACTCATGGTGACGTGGTGGCTCGGTGGTTGTATATTGTAGGTGGTGCAATTTCTAGTTAGCTCAGTGACTGGTTGCCCTAGTGGTTAGTTAGCCCGGTGGTTGTATATTCTTGGTGGTACAGTGTCCAGTTATCCTGGTGGTTGAATGGCCCAGTGGCCTGGTGATCGGTTAGCCCAATGGTTGTATATTCTCAATGGCGTAGTATTCAGTTAGCCCAGTGGTTCGATGCTCCTTTCATTTAGCGCCCATCCTTTAACTCATGAACATATGAACTAGAGGTGCTCTTGGACATATGGATTTTGTCTTACGATTCATGCACTCAACTCTCTAATGTTTAGAATGGTGCTTCGCAATTGAAGCTTATTGTTTTGCACCAAGGAGTAAAGGCTTTAGAGGCTTATATCTTGGCCTTGATTTGATACTTCGACATAGTAGCTTGAGGCATATGACTTGGATATACAACATGGGATTTAAAACATAATGAAAAAAATTGTCATAATCGTGCAAGACTTGGGGAAAAACTCTTATTCAACATTTTGGGTATTCAAAGATGAAAGAAATCAAGACAAGAGTAGGCTCAAATAAAACTTTAAAATGAGACAAATGAACAAAGGTATCAGGGAGGTCAAATTGAACTTGAGAGGGGTTTGAGGCATGGGGAAATGAGCCAAATTTTACGAAAAATCCATAAAAAAATTCTAAGTTACAACACTCACTACTAACCATTATTCATTCTTGGAAGGAGGAAATTCAAATGGAGAAAGAGAGACTTGAGAAAAATAGAATTCTTGAAGAGAAAATGTGTTTTTCCATGAAAAAT